>CAMOHE010027060.1:0-15421 GCA_946598075.1 Artocarpus hirsutus
TGTCATAAATAGAAGTCTAATAAATACTCAGGATTAAGACTGTCAAATATATGATCATCATAGTGATAAATTTGAATACTCTATTTGTAATGGATGATTATTAGAGATTCATAATTTATCTAGTCCAGTCCTATATAATCTCATTATATAAAGTACCTCCAATCCAATGTCTTCTACATTAATAGTCCAGATAATGACTATTTTATTCTAAATGAGATTGGACCGTACTTGTAATGTTTAATTAAAGATCCCAAACTTTAATTAATTATTACAGACTATTTAGATTATTATCTATAAATTTTATCCCTAAGCATATAACACTTATATGCTAAATTTATAGTCACATAAATAATCATGGAATTTTCTTGATGTTTATAAATGTATTTATAACACATAACCAAAATAATTATAAATGCTACTTTATTTATTTATCATCAAAAGTACAATGTCACAACTTTTAGGGCACCAAACCCAACAGCGCCACCTTCTTTCCTCAACATAATTTGCTAATGCTCTTGTCACTTCACTGGGCACAACGCCACCATTCTGTATGAAAGATGTTCCAATGTGATCCTATGATCAACCATATAAATATGATCCTGTGATCAACCATATGGTGCGCAACCTTCTTTCCTCAACATAATTTGTTAATGCTCTTGTCACTTCACTAGGCATAATGCCACCATTTTGTGTGAAAGATGTTCCAATGTGCGTACGTAGGACTACAACATCTTTGTTAGGAAATGTTATTAGTGTAACTATATAAAGTTAGTTACAGTTAGCATACTAAGTTATACTTAGTTGTAAATCGTTTTCACAATCACATGCTTAGATACTCTGAGTAATCAACTAGGTAATTAGTTGCTAACTAGTTAATTGTTAGTTAACTATGGTAATCTGACTGTATACCATGGTTAGCCTTGTGGACTGGCTTTGTAGATTGTATAATAAAGACAGTGAACTAATACAATCATAGTATATATGAGATTAATTCACAATTCTCACATGAAGTTCTTTACACTCGTTTCACCAATCTTTCAATACCCACAATTGTGAATCTTTCATGGTATCAAAAAGGACATTCCTGGAAGCTGTGAGAAATTCATCAAATTGTTCATCATCATCAATGGCGATTCAAGATCGTAATTGCACCACAGTCAACAATGGTGATGCATCTTCGACATATGCTTCAAAATTCGTTCTGATTACCTTCAGTCACCCAATCTCCTCAAAGCTAGAATAAATCAACTTCATGATCTGGAGAAAATAGGTTCTTGCCATAATTCAAGGCCATCGATTGCAGAATTTTCTCTTCCATTATGAGGATCTGCCACCAAAATTCAAGAATTAAGTGGATCAAGCAGCAAACTGAGTCAATTTAGATTTTCAAGATTGGGAGTAACAAGATCAGCTAATAGTCTCCTAGTTACTTTCCTCAATGACAGATACTCTTCTCACTCGGATGATCAATTGTGAAACCTCCTTTCAAATCTGGCAAACACTCTAGGTATGCGCCAAGATCACTCAGTATAAAGATCAGTTATAGGCCACTTGTAAAATTCTTTGTCGATGAATGAATATCTATTGAAAATTAGAATTTGGTTGACACCTTGGTCCTCGTTGGTCATAATCTTTCTTCAAAAGATCATATAAATGTGATTTTTAAGGGACTTTCTAAAGAATATTATGTTATGTTGATTGCTATGAATACTTGACGAGAAGAATTTTTTGTTGAAGAAATTGAATCTCTCCTGTTCTCATAAGAAGCTCGAATAAAGAGAATTTGAAGAACTTAGGTTTAGCAAAAGTTAACTTTGCAAATATGAATTTATTATCTCACTCTTCAAACAAGAAAGTGTTACCTCATTCTAATTTCTCCTTTAATTCATATGCATCCTTTTTCCATCATGGAAATTTTCAATCTGCTCAAAGTTACTCACCTAGCAGATCTTCATCTCCTAGTCAATCTCGAGAAAGAGGAAGAAACTTTTCCACATGTCCTCAGTGTCAGTTGTGTGGGTGTATTTACCACCTAGTAATATAGTGTTACTATAGGTTTGATAAAAACCTTCACTGGATTAGTTTAGGTACAAGCACATCTTCATTAGTTTCATACTCCATACCTAGTGGGAAGCAATGTTTGCCACCCCTAAAAATGCCTATGATGCAAACTGATATCTAGACTCAGGAGCTACAAATCATATGACATCAGACTCAAGCAATTTAATAATGAAACATGAGTTTTATGGACCAGAACAGATTCATATGGGCAATGGCAATGGTTTGTGTATAAAACATGTTGGTAAATATGTATTTTCTTCTCATTATAAAATTTGCCAAAACATTAGTTCTAAATCATTTAGTCCATGTGCCTAAAATCACCAAAAACTTATTGTCTGTATCTAAATTTGCCAAAGATAATTCTTTGTTCTTTGAATTTCATCCATATACCTACTATGTCAAGGACTAGGCCACCAAGGAAGTTCTTTTGGAAGGCAAACTTAAGGATGGCTTGTATGTGTTTACTGCTACTCAAATTGGACCTTTGCAGTAGCATGTTTTCACTACTACAAAGTCAGCTTCAACTTCAACATCAGGGCATTTTTTAATATTTAATACTTGTACACAGTCTTCTATAATGTGTAATAGTGCTACTCATGACACCATTATCTCTCAATGTACAAAAACACTTGATGCAAACTCAGTTCAATTTGACATTTGGCACAAAAGGCTAGCTCATCCATTTGAGCAAGTTGTAAAGACTGTTCTAGCTAATTGTAATCTCTCCCACATCAATAAAGTTCCTCATTCCATATGTTCTGCTCATTGTCTTAGAAAACTTCACAAGTTTCCATTCTTTCCTTCTGAAACAGAATACACTAAACCATTACAATTAGTGCACTTTGATGTATGGGGTCCAGCTCCTGTTTGTTCTTCAAATGATTATTTCTACTATGTCCACTTTATATATGCCTACTTTCACTTCACATGGATGTGTCTTCTTAGAAACAAGTTTGATGTATTCTAGACTTTTCAAAACTTTCAAACTCAGGTTGAACTACAGATAGGATACAAGATTAAGACATTGCAAACTGACTGGGGAGGAGAGTATAGATTATTCACTACTTTCCTAACCTCAAAAGGAATTGTACACAAAAACTCTTGCTCCCACACTCACGAGCAAAGTTTTAGCACCTAAGCATTTTCAATACATTAAAAATACAATAAGTTAAGGTTGTGTTAAGACAAAAATACAGTATAAGGAAAAATATTGTATAATGATATGAAAAATTATACAGTATTAGAATAATGTAATGTCAAGCAGTACACTGATAGAGTAATGTAGTGTGAAAATTACACTGCAAAAGTAATGCAGTTTAGGAATTTGACTATTTAAGGTTAAGCAGTATAGAAATTGGACTGTTTAAGTTAAAGCAGTATAAGAATAATACTATTTGGAGAATATGGATGAACAAGGAATGCGTAGCAATATGGAGAATATACCGACAATATAAGAAAAATATTGTCAGTATAAATTTAAACTGTATAAAATTAGATAACATTGAAATTTCATTATGTGATGGATGAAAATAAGTATGGGAGGTTATGGGACCTCATGAATTGTATGGAAAAGAATACCGATAGTATAAAAAAATACTATTAGTATAAACTTAGACTGTGTAAAAAGTTTGGTGGACACTCAATGGATTTTGATTGGACCACCACACTATGAAATGTGGCCTAATCACCTAAAGCCACCCAAGGAAACCCACTTGATTATCATGAGTCAAATGGTGACTCACCACCTTTTAAAAAAAAAAGAGAAAAGAAAAGAAAAAGGAAAAAAGGGTGAATATATTCATGGTATAAGAGACCATTTGGTCTCCAACATGCAAGAAAAAAAAAGAAAAGAAGAGAGAGAAGAACATGAAAAGGAAGAAAGAAAGAAAGAAAGAAAGGAAAAAAGAAGAAGAAGAAGAAAATACTCCATATTCACCACCCAAGAAAAACTGTCCCCTCCATGATCACTTTTTCCCTCAAGTTTTGGTGAAATTCAAGCCCCCAAATCAAGTTTAAGGCAAGCCTTAATGTTTTAATGCAAAGTTTTGCCACTTTGGAGGAATCTAAGCAAGTTTAATTGCACAAGTGGAGGATCAAAAAGATGGACAAAGTTTAGGTAAATTCTAAACTTTATACTAAAAAAGTTTAGGTTTTTTTATGTATACAAAGTGTTTGATGAAATGTTTAAGCCGTGGCATGTAATATGGACATTATGGCATAGTTATTTTATATTATATGTTGATGGTGATGATGATGGAAAGAAGAAAGTAAGGATTTTGGTGAAATTTCAAAAGGGACTAAATTGCAAAGAAAAATGAATTCTCGGCATATTTGAAAATCAACCAAAAAGCCCCCCTAAATGTTAGAATTTCAAGAAAGTTAAAACATAAGAGTTATAGAACGCATTGAAACTGTTAAGATAACAAGGGCAGTTTTCCAAAATCCTTGCCGGTTTAGAAGTTATGAATTTTACGAAATTTTAGGCACAAAATTTGAAGAAATGAAAACGTTATGAAATGTGTTGAATTTGACCAAGGAACTTTTGTAGGTTTTATTCCTTGTGAAAAACTGAACCTTTGGGTATAAATTGGTCATTTTTTATTCCGGGGGGAAAAATATAAATATTTTTGTATTTCGGGACAAAACTGTAAAATCGTATGAAAACTAGGTTTTTCACCAAGAAATGTAGAATTCTTACACTACTGTAGGCAGTGAGTAATTAGGGATGCTAAGTTTCAAAGGATTTAAAGTTTAGGCAAGGAAAGAATGAAAGAAAAAGAAATTAAGGGCAAAATGATCATTTTATAAAAATGGCCAAAACAGACCCGAAACGCTCGATATTGAAAAAACACTCCTTAGCTATAATTTTTTTTTGTAATATGTAATTAATGGAATGGTAAAATTAAGCAATGAGTTTTATAGAGTTGCGAAGTTGACAAAAAACCCGTTAAGGGTAAAATCATCATTTTCGAGGAAACGGCTAGAACAAAGTCGAACACTTCGAATTAGCATAATAATCTTAGACAGAAAATGTTTTGTAATACGTTAAGTAATGAAATGCTAGTGACACAGGAAGTTTAACTAAGCGACGCTTAAAAAAAAGGTAACCCAGTAAGTTACAAAGTCAAGTAACGAAGGAGATAACCTGATGGTTTACCGAGCTAAGTAGAAAGAATAGTAACCCGGTGGTTATATAATTAAGCAAAGGGAAAGGTAACCCTATGGGTTACAAAATTAAGTAAAGGAAAGGGTAAACCGACACTACACCAAGTTATGAAAAAAAGGAATGAATGTTTAATGTTTACGTTTTATTATCAATCGAGTAGATTGATAAAAAGAAAGTTAATTAATGAGTTGGCTATAGTTTGATCAGGACATAGAAGCTGACTAATGAAAGGAAAAGAAATGGAATAGTGAGTGCTAGAGCATTATTCAGGTAAGTTCAGACCTCACCTACAACATAGAGTAAATGATTTTTAAATGTTTGTATATATGTTTGCAAATGTGTTTGCAATGGTTATACAAGTTGTTTTAAAAGTATGTTTCCATTGGTTATGCAAAAAGTTTAATAGTTTAAATCAAGATTTGTAATGTATTTGTAACTATTATGTTAAAGTATGATTGCATTTGATGTGCATAAAGTTTTAAAAGATCAAGTAAAAGTTTGCAATGTATTTGCAAAAATTTATGTTTAAAGTATATTTGTATCTTTTTTAATACATAATGTTTTACAATTTAAGTTATAAGTATTATGTTGCATTTGTTATGCAATAAGTTTTATAGTACAAGTTATATTTGCAAATGTGTTTGCATGTGATGTGATTGCATTTGATATGCTCACTAAAGTTAATAAGAAGGTAAAGTAAAGATAAAAAGATAGTTTTGTACCAATCTCTTTGATGTGAGATATACAAGTAAAGTTAAAGTTTGACCTCCTAGATGTGAGGTACATGACCTCGGTGTTCGATGGTCTCAAGTCTTCCATAAAGAAAGCATTATATTTATGATCTCATGATTAATGATATTAGTATGAACACTAAAATAAAATAAGGAAAGTTAAGGAACAAAGGATGGAAAGTTAAAGTAAGATAAGGAAAGTTAAAGAGCAAAGGTAGAAAGTTAAAATAAGAAAAGAATATTTATAAAACATTCATAACTGAAAGTTTATAATTGAGCATAAATGAAAGTATGCAATTTGATTTTGCTTGTTTTTCCCTGTTATGGAATATTTATATTTTATGAAAAACATTCTAAGAAATGTTTTATATTAAATGTTTAGGAAAAATATTTTCATGTTTTCCAGAAAGGTTTTATGAACGATGTTTTAAGAAAAACATTCAAGAAATGTTTTATGAAAAATGTTTATGCAAAACGTTTCAGCAATGTTTTATGAAAAACATTTTTAGAAATGTTTATAAAAAATGTTTATGAAAAATGTTATAAGAGAAAGGTTTTTATGAGAAAGGTTTTTAAAGCATGTTTAAATGATCTGTGAGATTTTGTTTGAACTTACTGAGTGAAAGCTCATTAAAAGTTGCTTCATGCTGTAGGTACTTTTATAGGTGATTAGTAGGACCCGTTAGAAGAGTTAAGTGCTACAGAGGACAGATGTAAAGACTTAGGTATGGATACCATCACAGTTTGCTTCCGCTACACAAAGAAAAGATTATCTACTCTTTGATATAATGTTTTCAATGTTTTAAGAAAATCACAGTTTTAAGAAATGTTTTCAAAGTTTTAAGATATATTTTACGAAGTGCTTATATAATTATAAAGTTAAGTTTTATGCTATGTTTCAGTAAATGTTTCTTATTAAGTTTTAAGAAACGATTTGAAATGGTTTTATAGGCAAATGTTGAGTGAGTTCTCAACTTAATTTGTGATAGAAGTCACAATAGCTTGTAAGTATGTTTTAAAGAATGATTAAAGAAAAAAAATTTCTAATAATTTCTTACTAAGTAAGTAAGATTAATGATTAAGTAATGATATTTAAAAAAGTTAAGTGACTGTTTGGAAAAGTGGGTCATCACAAAAATGGCCTTACTGAGAAGAAACATCGTCACATTGTTGAAAATGGTCTTACATTGTTGGCTCATGCATCAATGCCTCTTAAATACTAGGATGAGGCCTTTAGAACTTTAGTCTTCATCATAAATCGACCACCAAAGTACTTGGCAACATTTCTTCTCTTGAGAGGCTCTTTCATCCTACGCCTACTTACTTTCAACTTAAGGTCTTTGGCTGCTAGTGTTTTCCAGACACAAGACCCTACAACATAAACAAATTTCAGTTTCACTCAATACCATGTATCTTTTTGGGATGTAGTGTCAATCATAAGGGATACAAATGTCTAGATCCTATAGGGAAAATCTTTATCTCGCGAGATGTCATTTTTAATGAGACATACTTTCCTTTTGCTGCTTCCACAAGTACTTCAGTGTCTTCTTCGATCCCTACACCAACTGCCTCTAGTCCACTTTTAATTTGTCCTAACATGGTGTCTATGTGGCGTCCGGTGCGGGCTCCACCTCAAGCCTCTATAGGACCCACCTTGTGGGGCTCTTGGACTTGTGGCTCTTATTGGTGAACTGTTTTCGTGCCGCCCACTCATCCGTACTGTCCCCTCTAAGGCCCTTTGGCCCCTTAGGGATTTCTTTCGCGTCCCTTGGGTTCGAACCTCAAACCTCCCTTAAGAGGTTCTTATTTCCTTCTCAAGTACCAATTGAGCTACCGCAAGGTGGGTCCTATGAAGGCTTGAGGTGGGGCCCGCGTCGGACGCCACAGTCTAGTACACAGCCAACAACATCAAGAGCTCTCCAATCTGATTTAAATCCTGATGCTAAAGTTACAAGTCAAGTATCTAGCACTGAAGCTATCACACAACCTACCTCATCTCCATTTCATGCACAAACAAGTAATATTCATCCAATGATAATTAGATTGAAGAAAGGCATATGAAAATCAACAATCTATAAAGTTGTTAAAGCACCCTTAACAGCACATGAAGCATTACAAGATGACAATTAGAGACAAGCAATGAATGAAGAATTTTTTACTTTACAATGTAATAATACATGGACAATGGTGGAACTACCATTAGATAGGAAAGCAATTAGTTACAAGTGGGTATTCAGCTCAAGAGAAATCCAAATGGCTCTGTCAACAAGTATAACTCTAGGCTACTAGCCAAAGGCTTTCATCAAGTGGCTGGCTTTGATTTTACTGAGACTTTCAGTCCAGTTGTTAAACCTATAATGATCAGAATTATTCTCACCATAGCTTTAACTAGAAATTGGCCCATTAGGCAGTTAGATGTCAATAATGCCTTCTTAAATGGTGATCTACAAGAAGAGGTGTATATGGAGCAGCCAGCAAGTTTTGTGGATCCAAGCTCTAGTCATTTGCTCTGCAAGTTACAAAAATCCCTATATGGATTAAAATAGGCTCCATGTGCCTGGTTTGACAAACTATGCTAGGCCCTTCTCAAACTTGGTTTTGTGGTAGCCAAAACAGAACACTCTTTATTCGAGAATCATTAAGATAGCACTGTATATATTCGTTTGTGTAGATGACATCGTAATAACTGGAAGTTACTCAGGCATAATTCAAACTCTAGTTGTAGAATTGCATAATGCCTTTGCTCTCAAAGATTTAGGTTCCCTTGATTACTTTCTTGGGATTCAAGTTCAACATATTGTTGAAGGTATTCTTCTCACTTAGACCAAGTATATCACAGACTTTCTCTGCAAAGTTAAAATGCAGTTTGCAAAAGCAGTATCAACCCCAATGACTACTGGAGAAAAACTTCTCTCCTATGGCAGTGATCCTATTAACAATGCCTTAGTTATAAAAGTGTAGTTAAGGCTTTACAGTACATTACTATTACTAGAACTAAGCTTGCATTTTCTATTAACAAAGTTTTTCAATTTATGCAAAAACCTCTTGAGGTTCATTGGTGTGCAATAAAACGAATCTTAAGATATCTAGCTGGCATTATCTCTCATGACCTACATCTTACTAGAAACCCAAAAACGAAAATGGACATAGTAGGATTTTGTAATGTAGACTGGGCTTTTGATCTTGAAGATAGAAGGTCAACCACAGGCTTATGTATATTCCTTGGCAAGAATTTGGTGAGTTGGGGATCTAGAAAAAAGCACACAATATCCAAATCTTCAACTGAAGCTGAGTATCGTAGTCTCACAACAACAGTTGCTTAAATTACTTGAATTCAATCTCTTCTTGAAGAATTACATATCCCAGTTAGCAAAACCCCCATAGTATGGCGTGACAATTTAAGCACAATGATGATTGCAGCAAATCCTGTCCTTTATGCCAGAACTAAACACATAGAAATTGATCTCTACTTTGTTCAAGAAAAGATATTGCAAAAGAAACTTGAAGTATGGCATGTGCCTTCTGTTGACTAGTTGGCAGATGTGTTCACTAAAGCCTGTTCAAGCTCCAAGTTTGATGAAATGCATAGCAAACTCAGAGCAGAAGATTCTCATACTCTGAGTTTGAGTCAGGGTGTTAAGGAATGGTATTAGTGTTACTGTATAAAGTTAATTACAGTTAGTTGTAAATCGTTTTCACAATTACGTGCTTAGATACTCAGAGTGATCAATTAGGTAATTAGTTGCTAACTGGTTAACTGTTAGTTAACTATGGTAATCTGACTGTATACCATGGTTAGCCTTGTGGACTGGCTTTGTAGATTGTATAATAAAGATAGTGAACTAATACAATCATAATGTGAGATTAATTCACGATTCTCACATGATGTTCTTAACACTCATCTTACCAATCTTTCAATACCAACATGTGACACCCATTAATTTCCTAACAGGTAAATGGTAATTCAATTAATTCTTAATGTGCCAACTAAAATTTGTTTCATCTAAAATCTATTTCATCCTATTTATTTCTACCTATTTCAAAATTTTCTAAAATTTTTTTTCTATATCTATTTAGTATATTTATTGAAACACTCTTGGAACATTAAATTAATTACAAAAATGCCATTGGCATTATATGAACTAAACTCTCCGAAGGAGACATTCTCAACCTAACCTCCACCCACTTCCATCAACTTTGTCCTCCAAATTATTACATAACAATGCAGCCTTCTTTTTATTCAGATCAAACATCTCCTCACGTCTGCCTCACTCCTACTCTTTCTTCCTCACATTTTGCTACAGCAAAACGCTAAGAGCAGCCAAGAAAACTCAGCCACCATTTCCTTCCTTTGAAGCAAGGAAACTTCCAGCCATACCATAGTAACTAGAGTAGGAAAACGCCCACCAAACATGCCTAAAAACACCAAGGAGAGCAGCCTATTTTCTTGCTCAAAAATCACCAAGAATGCTGCCAAGAACGTGGTCCAAACCTAGCCAAAATCATCCAAGGACACAGCCCATATTCATGTTCAAAAACTAGCCAAAACTATTACCTTTATGGCCAACAAACCCCAAGAGTTCAAGCTTGATTTTTAATCCGAACTTTGGTGCTTTTCAAAGGAGTTTTGAGGTAGGTTGTCTTTAATCTAAACTTGGTTTTTACTATGTGTTTTCTCCATGTTTAATGTATAATTTTTGTGTTCAAAGTTCATGCAAATTTCTAGTTATGTTAACATGCATATTTGAGCATTTATGAACAAAAAACTTGAGTTTTGAGTTAAAACCCACAACTAACCTTTATTTTGGTTTGAGAACAATATTAGAAACATGTTAGGAATGTTTAGAACCAGTTTCCATAGCTCTGTGGTTAATGTTTTAAAGTTATGAGCTTGAATAGCAAACTTAAGCATGTTTTTATCATTATTTGCAAGAAAGGCTAGAGATATAGTTCGATGATGATTTTGGTATAAAACTCATGAGAATATGTCAATTGTGATTATATAATGCATGCTGTATATTTTGGAATGGTTTTGAGATTTTGAACAAGGATAATATGTTTTGGGTTAAAGAAAAACATGACATTACATAAACTTTGTAATACCTCTATGGACAATGGCTATTTCTTGAAATTTTGGGATTAAATGAAAATAAATTTTATAAATTGGTTTCTATATTAAAAAGTAGACATCCTAAGCTTTCCAATAAACTATCATGAGCCTAAATTAGAGTTGTATTTTATTTTCTATGAATTTTTTAATTTTTATATTGGAAACTAGTAAACCTGCTAGTGGCAGTATACCACCTGTTTACCTTAAGTAAACCACTTATTAACCCATGTGCTGATTGTAGATAGTGACCTTGCCCTTTTTGCAAAAGTATATTGCCAGTTTGCTATAGTATATCAGCTGCTAACTTGAACCAAGAGCCTAACTTTGCTCACTTCCTAATTCTTTAATATCTTGCAACCTTTCCAACACTATCCTAAGTGATTTATGAATCTTATTAAGAACTAAAACATATAGATTACCTATATACATTTTATATTGTGTTAAGAAAAAAATTGTTTTCTTTGGTATTCAAAAAGAAATTTGCATAAAAACTTTAATGGCACACTAGTGAGATGGATTGCACATGATTTATTTATGAACGTGGTTGTATGTTGTGCTTTAGTTTTAATTATCCTCATGCACGTCGTCTTAGGATCAAGGGAGTATGGAGCTAACGTTAATTGATTCCGAGATTAAAAGATTGTTGATAACCTTGAAAGGTAGGAATTCTATTACTCATCTTTTGTGAGGTTTTGGTAAATTAAAATTTGGTTGTCTTATGTTGCAAGATATGTATATGATATTTTGAATATATATGGTTATATCTATAACCTGATGATGTGGAACTAGTCCTGTAATATACAGCGAGGAACATAATGATTTGACATATGTTGTTGTAAATTGAAAAGCATGATTATGAAAACTAACTTTATAAACAAAGATTGATTATAGAGAAATGGTGAGACGTGAAGAGGGCGGTGGTTACGTCCTTGGGCATGAATACCCTAAAAGGTAAAATAAGGGGAGGTGATGACGCTCCTTTAGGTGGAAAGTCCCAGAATGCACTATACAGAAATCGACTTTGTGAGGACTTGGGACTTGATGTCCCCTCACCGAAACGCCCTTGGAATGTTTGGAGGGTGATCAAGCGCGCTCATTTGGGTTTTGTCGAGTTGAGTGATATGATATTCTATTGCACGATGGATACGGATGAGCATAATTGAATTCTAAATTAATATATGTATATATATATATATATATATATATATATATATATATGAAAATTGGTAAGAATGATCACAAGATATCCACTGGAATTGAACATGATAAAATTGATAAATAATGATGAGAACTAACTAACCATGTAGGTTTTAATGTGGTAAGGATAAAAACCTAAAGGTAAGTAATGGTTTTCTATACTGAACATGTTGTCGCTTATTCCCTCATATTTTCATCTTTTCAAGACTCATAATGTGTAAGGTGGTGACAAGGTACATAGTTGAAGAAGCAATATAGCCGTATTACGAGGGAATCATATCATTTGTTGAGAATGTTCTTCATGGAAATGTAAGTATCGATTTTTACTTTCTGTTACTGTATTAAGATATGTTGAGGGTTGAAATGATGATGACGACAGTTTTATATTAGTAAATTTAAAGTGCCACATTAAACTATGGTTTAATTGTAGTTTATATTTTTATTTTTGATTTGAGAGTTTTCATTTAAGTCTCGGGTAACCTTATTTTTGAAGTTTTACTTTTATTTTTTATTTTTATTTTAATTCATTAAAAACTATTGACCTCCATATAGGGGCATTACACAACAATTGTGAATCTTTCAATCTTCATGTGCAGTGTCCTAAGTCGAGTGTCATGGAGTTCATGGCATCGCCTGCCACCATGATGTTTTGCTTGCTTAAGTTCCCAAATGCTACATTCCATGGTGGCCTAAACACCAATGGAGCCCATGACAATGTTGAAGGATCAAAGTGCTTGACAATGTCTACATATAGTTCAGGCAAGTCCTAGCATAGTTCTCAATTATTTCTCTCTGCATACGTTTTGGTTCTCTGGCTAGGTGATCATCTATCCCTAAAATGAGTTATGTGTGAAATAAAGCATACTTAGTTACTGCATTTTTCTTCAGTTTGGATGTCGATATATTTTTTTGACAATATTAATTCTTCACTTTGATTTATATGACATAATAAACTAGGTTTCTTTGATGTAGAGAAAATATTCATTTAACACAAGGTTTTCAGAGTGGACTTCAAGGCAACGTTAAAACAGTACAAGAAGAAGATTTATTAGAGAGTAGAGATTGGTATAATATTGAACCTTCAGCTGGAAAAGAGAAGCCATTGAACCAATAGATATCTTTATCACTCATGGGAAGAAAACCAGCCCTTCTTCCTGGGCTGACAAACTGGTGGAGTTCTTGTTTCAGTCCATGGCCTTGAGGAAATACACCCAATCCTTGTCCGACTGTTCAACCTGCTTCGACAGGTGCAGTGACCCCCAACCCTTTGCCACCACTGAGTGTACCCCATCAGAACCTATCAAAACCTGTAACTCGCAAAGTGCAAACAATATTGAGACTGAGACTACAAAAGATGGGAATAGAAAAAGAATTGCCTGTTTGTTTTATGCATGAGTTGAAAGAGAATTGCATAATTAACTGCACGTTGGACTGTTAGCAAAATAAAAAGGGAGCTTGTCGGCTTTCTTTCTTTGTTTTTTGTTAATATTTCTATGAAGGCAATTTCGTGGAAGGTGGATTCGCAATCAAGTTTCCCCACATTACATGAGTAGGCAACAAGGGCACAATACCTTTGCTTGGATGACACTTCCATCTTCCATATAAACAATAGCAATGGAAGAACCTTCATGTGTTATCGACTCGATGGCGCTAATCTTGCAAGAGAAGCAGATAGAGTTGGTTGGCGATTCCTCTGCCAAAGCGTCAAGTAAGGCCATTCGGTGTACTGATTTTGGTGGACTTCCTTTACCACTTCACATACAAGATAAACAAAAAGATTTCAGATATAAAAAGTGATTTCAGATATAGAAAAGTGATGTATACATGATGGCCCCTTGAAGTAGCTTTACGGTTGTAAATAATTTCACCACATGCTGAAAGAGAAGATCATTGCTTACCTATTGGTTCCACTGAAGGAGAATTCTTGAATTGCTCCAGTTTCCAAATTTGTTACCTATGCCCTAAACAACAAGCGCCAACAGTGCATACAAAGCTTAAGAATTACAATGTTTAATTTTTTGAAGGAATTTATTAACATGATCAACAACACATTTAGAAGTGACCACAAAGGCGAAGTTTTTTTTTTTTTGTTTTTTTTGTTTTTTGTTTTTTTTACCGAAAGCAGTAATTTAATCCATAAAGCGCTTCGAATCTTTAAATATCTTAGAGGCACGTTGACGATGTATTGTCTAGATGTACACCATCTATATTACTAACTTCATATCGTTTGACATTATCGCCTTTTGTATTTTAGCAATGAAATTAATCTGTTACAGTTAGTGCTAGGACTTCTTTCTTAGTAATTTGGATCAATACATTTTTTAAAGCTTCCTTTCATACCAAAGCCCCATCCTATCCTACCCAATATCGTTTGACCTACTAGCCATTAAGTCTAAAGAAAAGAAATTTTCATGGATGAGAACTAGAGGGCATGCAAATTGAAAAAGATTAGGACAACAACTTGTTAAGTGCAACGTATATATATGTGTGTGTATAACCCTCCCAAATTGTAACACCCCGAAGTTAGTTAAGTGTAATTAAAATGCTAAATGGTGGGTTAGTATGCCATAATGAGTGTTTTAGAACTTAATTTGATTATTTTGTGAAAATTTAGAAAAAACTTATGTTATTTTACTCTTTTAATGATTTTTAATTATTCTAAATTGTTTTTAATTGTTAATTTAATTTTCAATGAAGCAATTTGATTTTGAAAATAGTGTATTGTTGCACACAGTTTTGTACAACTGCTTTTTTTTTTCTCTATTTATTTCCCCTCTCTCTCTCTTCCTCTCATTTTCTCTCTCCTCTCTCCCGCACATCTCTCGTCTCTCTCTCTCGGTTCTTCTCACTCTCTCTCATCCTCTCTCTAAAATTTTGAATCAAATTCGTTTTTTAAGCTTCGGGTTAGAAGATTGAAGGCTCGAGAACAAGATTCAACAACAAAAACATCATTTTCAAGCTTCGATTCGAGGTTAGCTTTTAAAATTTCAAAACATTTTTATATTTTTCAAATTTTCTTGCATTTTGAGATCTAAGCAATTTTGAGCTTAGAAAAGCTTTAATCTAGCTTAGAGTAACTTAGATTAACTAAGATTGAAACTTTATTTCATCAAAAACGGATTGAAATCAAGATTTTCATTTTTCCTCTATTTTCTC
>CAMOHE010027065.1:9615-56011 GCA_946598075.1 Artocarpus hirsutus
AAAAAAAAAAAAAAAAAAAAAAAAAAAAAAAAACCCCAATATTATCCCTATATATAGCCACTTTCTCATGTATTCTGGTCATGCATAACTCCCATGGCAAGACTACAGAAGCGTCTTACTTGTGCTGTATTTGTCTTGCTATGTATAGGCGTTTGCTCTGTGACCAGAGCACTACTCAATTATGATGTAGAAACAGTCCATTATCGGGACATTGGACACGTTGTGGGCGGTGGTGCTGCTGGAGGTTATGGTGGTGGCGGAGGAGGAGGTTCTGGCAGTGGCAGTGGATATGGAGCTGTAGGAGAAGATGGTGTTGCCGGATATGGAAGTGGCAGTGGTAGAGGAGAAGGTGGCAGCGCCGGATATGGAGCCGCCGCTGGGCATGGTGGTGGCAGAGGTGGTGGAAGTGGTAGAGGTGGTGGTGGTGGCTCTGCTTATAGTGGTGCTGGAGGTGTTGGATATGGAAGCGGTGGAGGGGAAGGTGGTGGGGTTGGCTACGGTGGTGATGGAGAATATGGAGCAGGTTATGGTGGTGGTGGAGGAGGTGGCAAGGGTGGCAGCGGTGGCTCTGGATATAGGGGAGACAATGGTGCAAGTTATAGACGCGGAGAAGGAGGCGGTTCAGGCGGTGGTTATGGTGATGGTGGTACTAGCGGTGGAGGTGGTGGTGGCGACGGTGAAGGAGGTTCTAGTGTTGGGGGAGCTCATGTAGGTTGGTACGGAAAAGGCAGAGGAGAAGGTGGAGGTTTTGGTGACGGAGTTGGTGGTGCTGGCCGTGGAGGCGGTGAAGGCCACGGTGGTGCTGGTGGTAGTGGAGGAGGTTCTAGTGCTAGAGGAGCTTATGGACGTGGGTATGGAAAAGGCGAAGGAGAAGGTGGAGGTTCCGGTGGCGGAGTTGGTGGTGCTGGCAGTGGAGGCCACGGTGGTGGAGGTGGTGGCGGAGGAGGTTTTGGTGTTGGGGGAGCTTATGGAGGTGGGTATGGAAAAGGCGAAGGAGAAGGTGGAGGCTCCGGTGGCGAAGTTGGTGGTGCTGGCGGTGGAGGCCGTGGTGTTGGTGGTGGTGGTGGCGGAGGAGGTTCTGGTGCTGAGGGAGCTTATGGAGGCGGGTACGGAAAAGGCGGAGGAGAAGGTGGAGGCTCTGGTGGCAGAGTTGGTGGTGGAGGTGGTGGGGGCGGCAGCGGCAGCGGCGATGGAGGTTCTAGTGCTGGGGGAGCTTATGGAGGTGGGTATGGAAAAGGTAGAGGAGAAGGTGGAGGCTTCAATGGTGGACCTGGTGGCACTGGCGGCGGAGGCGGTGGAGGCCACGGTAGTGGTAATGGTGGCAGAGGTGGAGGTTCTGATACTGGGGGAGCTTATGGAGGTGGGTATGGAAAAGGCAAAGGAGAAGGTGGAGGTTTTGGTGGCGGAGCTAGTGGTGCTAGCAGTGGAGGTTCTGACGCTGGGGGTGCTCATGGAGGTGGGTATGGAAAAGGTGAAGGAGAAGGTGGGGGTTCTGGTGGCACTATCGGTGGAGGTGGTGGAGGCCATGGTGGTGGTTGTGGAAGAGGTTCGGGTGTTGGGGGAGCTCATAGAGATGGATATGGACAAGGCAGAGGAGAAGGTGGAGGTTCTGACGGTGGAGCTGGTGGTGTTGGTGGTGGAGGCCAAGGTAGTGGCGGCAGTGGCAGTGGTGGTGGAGGTTTGGGTGCTAGAGAAGGATATGGAAGTGGTGGAGGAGAAGGTGGGGATTTTAGTAGAGGAGCTGGTGGATATGGTGGTGGGGCAGCTGGCGGCTCTGGTAGAGGCTTCGGTGGTGGATATGCTTCTCGAGGAGCACATGAAGGTAATTCTAGAGGCGGCAACAGTGGTGGTGAAGACGGTGACTATGGTGGCTATGCTCCTTGAAAATAATGTATGCTTATGTATTCAACAGCTTATATGGTTTAATCCTCTTCTTGCTTATGTTAATGTTGAGAAAAATCAGAAATAAAAAATATGAGTGAGAATATATCTTTAATCTACGTATGCCAATTCTATGCTCCTATACATATTGTAATCTCCTCGAAACTATAATGGCGAAATACTCTCAAAGTTTTTCACTTGTATATCAAATAAAATGCTTTGTTGTGTTAAACCTAAACCAGTGGTCTAAAATCGTCTTCTAATTAATAGCACGCAACATGCATGCATGCATTGCTATAATACTTCTTATTTGTGAGTTTGGCTGTGATAGGTTGGCAGCAATATGATAGAGTATTGTTATAAGGCACTAGTGGTATTAAACACCATCTATTAATAAAAGGTATGTCTTATAATATACGACTTATAGGTAGGGTCTATCTTTTATTAATGATGAACATACTTTAACGTTGGTTGAGCCCCTAAGTATTTTTCTACGGCAAATTATAAATTCATGCTTTTAAAAAAATAGACCATGTAACAAAGTATTATGTTTGAGAATTAAAACGTTAATTAAATTGTTATAATGGTCAATATCATTATGTTAAGCTCACACACTAAAAAAGTGTCTCTATACGACATTTGGACTCCCCCATAAGGGAGTAGGAATGATCAGCATTTTCAGTAATTAACGAACTATCATTTATTTCTTCTAAAATTAGATAAGAAATATATTTGTTGTTTGGAGGCAGATATATTCTTCATGACTAATTTGGTATATTGTATATTGTTCGTCATATACACATAATGATGGTAAATAGGAACTACATATTCCTGCGTTGACGTGCAAAAATATGCTCTCACTGTGTCTGCATGAAAATAACGATAGGATTTTTGAAGCGTTTTCAAACCCTTTTTCCCCCAATACAGTCACCTTCATATACAGAGTGCCACTGCTTTGCTTTTGTCCCAAAAAGAGACCATCAAGAGTAATTATTGATCCCCTTTTGTGTGGGGCTAGAGAAGTTCGCCATATATCCGTGCACACAAAATTTCATTACCTCGCCGGATTCATTTTTCGTTTCTATGTTTTCCCCTTCATACTTCTTCTTTGCTTCCACTAACTAAAAGAGTATATAAATCAATAAGATAGAGGGAAAAAAAAAAAAGAACCAAAAACACATGCATGTAAATCTTAACTTAATTAGATATTTTACTCTCGCCAGCAAAATAAGTGGTCAGAGCAGTTGTTCCAAATGCCACTTCTTCCCATTGCAATTTTTTAAGTAAGGACACTAAAAATAATAGAGTATTTTATTGCATAGGAAAATAGTTATATATTTTAATCATTATTTACTAATGGTATGATTATAATTTTTCTTATAATGTGAGACACAATAATTTATTCCAAAAGAGGTACAATAATAATTTTTCTAATAAACTTAGGCCATAATTAAAATTTCTAAAAAGTTCATGGGTAAAAGTCAAATTCCCCACTTAATAGCATGTGGCTTCGCCACAAGATTAAAGGTGTAGTATTAGCTTAATAATAAATCTATACTTAAAGATTTGTAAAGTTTAAATCTCTATATTTATTTTTTAAAAAAGTTATCAATTCCAATAACCGATATTTCACCTCAACAAGGAAAATGACTGAATTTTTTTTATCCATCAATATTAGATATTTGGACACACAAAAAAATGCAAGATCCTGTGTGAAGGGCATGATCATTCTATATGATGGAACACTTTTGTGCTTGAATTCATTATCCACAAATAGATAATAAAATCAGAATTTCTGTGATTTCTCAAGTGTACTCTATCAATTGATTGGTATCTGGTATCTTTAGTATTATTATTGGTATTATTGCCACTACTATAATATTATAATACTATTATTATAAGTATTATTGTTATTGTTCTTATTTTCTGACCATTATCCTTGTTTATGTCCGTCGCAAAGATATGCTTTCCACATAGGAGTTTTGCACTCTTTTTCTTCTTATTATTATTATAATTAAATTATTGTTGTTGTTGTTTGGCACGATTTTAGTATAATATCTCTTCACCTCATAGATTGAGTAGATCCTTTCAGAGTTCAACATTTAGGACCCATTTTTAGCTCATTTGTATTATTATCTTTCATTGCTCCTTCGAGTTAAATATGAACTTTTTTTATTTTTTATTCAATAATAATTGACATTTGTGAATGGGATGAGGGCTAAAACTAAGTGCCCACTGAGTTGAGATTGATTTAATTTCTTCATACCTAAGGATGCTCGTTTCGTTAAAAGAAACGAATTTAAGCCTGCCTAATAATGTTTTAAATATGAGTAAAAATAGTTTTGTTTTAGAAAATAAAAATTTTCAAGGAATGATGTTAAGAGTGTTTTTGAAAATTCCGTCTTAAAAACCTATAAAAAACATCAAAAACAATATCACAAAAAAAAAAAAGAGAAAATTTCTTAAAAGGAGTAATCTTGCATATCTTAATACTTATTTTTATATTTTAGTCATTTTTCTTTCTTAACTCTGAAATCAAATGTTTGTTCTAATAATCACTAAGTTGATATTGCGATTAACACTTCACTAATAATAATCGATTATACACTTACAACAGAATGCACGTCATCCATCAACTAATTTCCCTCTCATGATAAGCGGATGATGTCTTAGTGTCATTTAGAGGAGTACATAATTATCATAAACCATGTACACATATTTATATGACGTATATATACTTGTTTTTAATAATTATATTCTAATGGTTATATTTTAATGAAAGTATATTTTAATAATCTGATGTAATACAACTCTAATCTCACTAATTATCTTAATTTTTTTTATCAATTACCTAATATATTACAACTGTCTAATTCTATTAACAACAACAGCATTTATTAAAAACGTAAACTATCTATACATAATCACACTTATATATATATATGCATCTATGTCCCTCAAAGATAAAATTCTAAACCAAAGCTCTTAATTGTGATCATACATACGTCCCTCAAGATAAATACAAAATAAAAATAAATGGTACATGGCACGTTGTCATAACAAGACTAATTATGCATGTCTACTGTGAAAGCAATACGGTGACTTGGCTATCGCCAGTCGCCAAACCTTTTTGACAGTACTAAAGGAATATAAATTAGCCTTTATTACACAAATAAAAACACTCTAAAAATGGGCATTTGAGGCAGAAGAGGACAGCATAAACTCATTAAACAATAACAGCGTGCCAAGCCTGAGTAAGTGCAGGAATTTGTGTCTGCGCATTGGAGCACTGATCACCTGTGGGCACCCACAGCTTCTCTTTTGCATGCACTTTAGCCACTCTAAGCATTCGACGCGGTTTTGGGCACTCTATAATCAGCTACCGTTTGATGCATTCAATCGATATAAGAAATAGAACAAGCTCCCACGGCTTTCAATAGAGTTTCTCGTGTTGTTTTCTTTGTTTTGTTGGGTTTAGCAGTCTGTTCTGCGTCTAGAGTTCTCTTCACTTATGAAGAATCTCTTGACGGTGCTCTGACAGCTAGCTATGGTGGGCATGGCGTAGGAAGTGGATATGTTATTGGCACTGTTAGTGCTGGCGCTGGTTATGGAGGTGGGGCCGGTAGCAGACAAGGCAGTGGTGAGTGTTCGAACAAATATTGTGATGAAAACTATTATCACTTAAAATCATTCATGTCAAATCACCGAGATAATTAATAAGATACGGAAGCTAACCTAAGTCTATAAATAGAATTATGATTAACGAATCTACAGGTTGAGGATCTTCCAAGCCTAGTACGTAAATCTTCCTTCAAAGTATGCCTCTATAATTTCTTTATAGATGGGGAATAGAAAAATAACATATGTACTGACTTGGGGACCGCAATCTTTTTATATAACTGCTAACCCTAATAATTATCCTTAATTATCAATTTAGCCAATCATATAATTAGTAATTATATTTCGGTCTTTACACATAACAGGCCCACACTTAATGATGCATTAAAAGCTCAAAACCCAAATTGATCACTTTTTGTTAGACTAACCTTATTAATAGCCTTTAATACACATTTATTTAATATATTAGCCTATATACATTAGATTTATTCCAACAATCTCCCACTTGGGCTATATATAAAACTTTATAAATGCAAATTAAACCTTATGAACTCATGAATTTTGCTATCAAAACCTTATGCATCTTAACAATTTTGTCCATTAATCATATCAATATAGGACCAAAGCGACTTTTGTTTCATATGTCGTAACTAGACCCATCAATGATCACATATAGTAATACAACTGATGAAAAAGATTAAGCATAAATGTGTAGCATGGAAATTTCATGCAATGTGATCTTAACATGCCTATTTTCAACTAGTCTACCTGAAAACCTTAGTAAGATCAAACCATATCAAATCAGAGTGTGAATAAACCGAAAATTTTATTTCTACAAAAAATGACCTCAAAATATTCAAAAGGCATCTAAAATTACAAACTCCTAATAAAATTGAATATCCTCATAAGACATGACACCCATATAAGCAGTGTGCTCATGAAACATTTTGGGTGACAATCCCTTAGTAAGTGGATCCGTAATCATGGATTTTTTACCAATATGCTCTATAGACAACTGTCCACTTTGAACTCTTTCTTTCACAACCAGGAACTTGATGTCTATATGCTTTGACTTTGTCGAGCTCCTATTATTGTTCGAATATAAAACTGCTAACTTATTGTCACAAAATAACTTGAGTAGTTTTTGAATACTGTCCACTATACGTAGCCCCGTGATCAAATTCCGCTATCATATTTCATGATTGGACACCTCATAACACGCTATGAACTTTACTGCCATGGTAAAAGATGCTATAAAAGATTGTTTAGCACTCTTTTAGAAGACAACACCTTCAACCAGAAGGTAGACATAGCCCAACATAGATTTCATACTATCTTAACATGCAGCATAATCGAAGTCAGTATACCAAATTATCTCAAGCTGTTTTTACCTCCGATACGTGAGCATGTAGTCTTTTGTTCTTTGTAAATACCTTAAGACTCGTTTGGCTGCTATCCAGTGATCCTTTCCAAGATTGCTTAAGTATTTGCCCAATATCCCTATAACGTACACAATATCCAAATGCATACAAACCTGAGCATACATCAGACTCCTTACTGCTGACTCATAAGGAATCTTTTGCATTTCCTGAATCTCAAAATCATTCTTAGGGCATTGATTGAGACTAAACTTATCTCTCTTAGTCACAAGGGTACCTGATATGTAATCCTGCATGCCATATCTCCTTAGAACATTTTCGATATAAGCCTTTTGTGATAATCCAAGAATACTCCAAAAGCGATCCATGTGTATCTGTATACCCAACACAAAAGAGGCGTCACCAAGATCCTTTATCTCAAATTTTTTTGAAAAAAATCTCTTGGTTTCGCACAATAAGCCTATATCATTGCTAGCAAGCGAAATATCATCGACATATAAAACCAATAAAATATACTTACTCCCACTAAACTTGTGGTATGTACAATCATCAACCACATTCATCTCAAAATCAAATGAGATGATAACTTGATGAAATTTGAAATACTACTTATGAGAAGCTTGCTTAAGCTCATAGATGGATTTCTTAAATTTGCAAACCATCTTCTTTGCATTTCTCAACACAAAGTTTTCCAGTTGCACCATATAAATTGCTTGATCAATGTCGCCATTGAGAAACGCAGTTTTAACATTCATCTAATAGAGCTGAAGATCAAAATGTGCCACTAATGCCATTATAATCCTGAAAGAGTCTTTCAAAGAAACTGGAGAGGAAGTCTCTTTATAGTTCATGCCTTCTTTCTATGTAAAGCCTTTAGCGACAAGACGAGCATTATTCCTCTCCATATCGCCTTTCGAATCCCTCTTGGTCTTAAATATCTATTTGCAACCAATGGGTTTCACTTCTTTAGGCAATGGGAAAAGATCCTAAATGGCATTGTCTTTCATAGACTTTATCTCCTCATTCATGAAATCAATCCACTCTTGAGATCTAGAACTTTCCATGGCTTACAGAAGTTGATTAGATCATCTTCCACCACACTAATGTCATACTCATGTTCTTGGAGAAATATAATGTAATCATCTAGCACTGTACTTCTCCTTTCTCTAGTGGATATCCTTAATGGCATAGGTTCTTAGGGTGGTAGAGTTTGTTCTTCTAGAATAATTTCTAGAATGGGAGGTTCTCTGACATTGTCTTGATTTAGATCTGTTTCTTGAACAATATCAGAAATAGAAACCTGATTAATGTCAACAACAACTATGGGAATATCAATATATTCCTCTTCAAAGACAAAGTCCCTAACCTTATCTCCCCCTGCAAACTCAACATCCTCAAAGAACCGGGCATTTTCCTTCTCAAAAATTGACTTAATCATGGGATCATAAAACTTATTCTCCCTAGATCTTTTAGAGTATCCAATAAAATAGCAACTTACCATCCTTAAGTCCAGTTTCTTTTCATTAGGCCTATAAGGCCTTGCCTTAGCTAGACATCCCCAAACATACAAATGCATTAAACTAGACTTCTTGCCTGTCCAAAGTTCGTAAGGGGTTTTGGCAATTGCTTTAGTTGAAACCCGGTTAAGGATATATGTTGGAGTCTTAAATGCTTCCCCTTAGAGTGATTTTGGTAAGGTAGAATAAGAAATCATACTCCTCGCCATGACCTTAAGCGTCCTTTTCCTCTTTCAGCAACACCATTCATAGTGGGTGAACTCAGTATAGTGTACTGTAGGACGATACCACATTCCTGTAGGAATTTAGCAAACGGCCCTAGATGTTGGTTACCTGAACCATCATATCTACCATAGTACTCGCTACCACTATTAGATTTGACACTTTTAATCCTTTCGCTGAGTTAGTTTTCAACTTTAGCCTTATAAGTTTTGAACATATCCAATGACTGTGACTTTTTATGAATGAAATATATGTAGCTATATCTATATCTATAAAAATTGTCTATGAACATTATAAAATATCGTTGACCATTCCAAGAAATCATAGGAATTGGCCCACAAATATCAATATGTATAAGTTCTAAGACATGCGAAGTCCTATTGGCTTCAAATCTCCTTTTATTGGTTTGTTTCTCTTTAATACAGTTAACACAAATATCAAAATCTATAAAGTCTAAGGGGTCGAGAATTTTGTCTAACATAAGTCTCTCCATTCTCCTTCTGTAGATATGACCCAATCTCTTATGCCATAACGCAACTAAATTCTTATGAGTTAATTTTCTCTTTATATCTCATGTACTTAATTGCTGAGATTCAATGAAGCAATGGTATCAATCAAATAAAGATTATCATAACCTAACAAAGAATTGGAACCAACCAATTTGGAATCATGAAATAAACTAAATTTTTCATTTCCAAATGAACAAGAATAACCAGATTTGTCCAAAGCAGAAATAGAAATCAAATTTCATCTAAAGGATAGTATAATAAATGTCTCATCAAGATCCAAATAAAATTCAGTCTTTAACAATAATCTAAATTTCCCTATTGCTTCAATTTCAACCTTCTTGCCATCACCCACATAGATGTATTTTTCACCATCATTTGGCTTTCGACATCTCAGGCCCTCATAGACATACTGATGTGAGTAGTTGCACCAGAATCTATCCACTAAGTATGTTTAGGTACTGAGGTTAAATTAACCTTTGAACAATCCCAATTAAGAAACATACCTTTCCGAGCACACCAAGCATGATAGTTTGTGTAATGCTTCATTTCATGCCCTTCAGCTCCACAGAAAAAACAATCTGTACTTTCTAGTTCATTTGGTCTCTTTTGTTATTTCTTTCGAGGTGTTGTAACTACAACTTCCTTATTCTTCTTTCTTTTCTTTTCTTTGTCCTTAGAAGTATTAGCTAAGTGAGCACTTTCTGTCTTTTCTTGCTTCTACCTTTCCTTTTCATGCACATAATGTGAAATGAGCTCATGAAAAGACCAAGTCTTCTTTTGGCAATTATAGCTCACCTTAAACTGACTGAATTGTGCAGGAAGAGATACAAGAACCAAATGCACTAGCAAGTCCTCAGAAAAGGTCGAGCTTAAGTGCTCTCAATTTTGACGTAAGATGAGACATCTCTATGATGTGCTCCCTAATTTTCCTTTTATCTGTGTATCTCATTGATATGAGGCTTGCCAAAACTGTACTTGTTTCAGCCTTTTCATTTTTGGCAAATTTCTTTTCAATATCCTCAACAAACTCTTTGGCTGTCTTTATCGTTTCTGATATAGTGCCCCTGAATACTTCTGGAATGGCTTTTTTAATTATCATCATACACATGCGATTTGACTTCTTCCACCTTTCCATGTCCTTCTTTTTTATTAGAGGAACTTTCGTCTGTAAGAAGTACAAGAAAAGGAACCTTTAACGCAAGGTCAATATCCATGACTCTGAGAACTATAAAGAGGTTCTCTTGCCTATTTTGAACTTGCTACCATTCAGCATAGGAATAGAATTGATGTTAGCAGTAATGTTTTAGGTAGAACTAATAGCTGAATCAGAGAATAATAACAAACCCAAAAACAAGCTCACATAAGAATCCAAAATAACAACAATAAATTCAAATAAAGGTAACCCCATCTCAAGATACTAGGCACTCCCTTAATATTTAGTCTTCAGACAGAAATATTAACTTGTAAGTGATATCTTGATATAGTAATCAAACACTGACAATAAGAACATGTCAAACAATAACTTTTCCTTTGGGTCGATTTATTGTTCACATGTAAAACTAAATAATCATCACATGTTTGTCACCATAGGTGTACATGCAATTCTGTCAAATATTGGCTTCCTTTGGGCCGGTCGATATTCACATAAGTTGCATGGATACAACCATTTATATTTCAAAACAAATTAATTTTTACAAGGGAGGCCACTTTAGTGACATATTTCTTCAATTAATTCATCTTAAAACATATATAAAATATCAATATTTGAGTTTAAAATTGCACCAAAAATGTCCAAAATTTAAAAAAAAATGAAAAATTTTGGTCAAAAGTCAACTTAGTCAAAGTCAATTGATCAACTTGACTAGGTCAGGTGGACGCAACCTGGATCCTAAAAACACCCCCTCTATTTTTCTTCTTTGTGTTATAAGCCCAAGCCCATAACACTTCTTTTTTTTTTTTCTATCCAAAAAACCCTTAGAGGTCTTTCTTGTTCTCGGCAACTTGCTACCATGAATATGATTTTTTTTTTTTTTTTGCTCTCTCTTTTCGATTGCCATGCCATATACTCTGCAACCAGAACAAAATTTATACATATATATACATTCCTTTCATTCATTTTTAGAATGTTACGTCGAACTTATATTTTATATATATATGTATAACCTTTTTTTTCTTTTGTTTTCAGTAGATGTCATACTGAGTGTGTGTGTTTATATATTTATATATATATATATGAAATGAATCCTGAATCCATAAACAACAAATCAAAATATATATATATATACATATATTATATTCATATAGAAAACCAAACTCTTAATTTTTTTTTCTCATCAGGCCATATATATATATATATATATATATATTATATATAATCGAATACAACCAAAATTTCCATAAATATTAAACTAAAATTCTCCAAGTAATTGTTCTCAAATTCAACAATTTTGAAGAACCATAGATTGTCAAATTTGAGAATTTTCTTACAAGAATCACATCTAGAAAATTATTGATTCTCAATTATTTAACATGAAAATGCTCTAGATGCCACTTGTTAGAACAAAAATTGTGATGAAAATCATCATAACCTAGGATCATTCATGTCAAATCACCAAGATAATTAATAAGATGCGGAAGCTAATCTGAGTCTATAGATAGAATTGTGATTCCCGGGTCTATAGATTGAGGATCTTCTAAGCCTAGTATGTAAGTCCTCTTTCAAAGTATGCCTCTGTAATTTCTCTATACATGGGGAATAGAAAAATGACGTACATACTGACTTAAGAACTACAACCCCTTTATATAACTGCTAATCCTAACAATTATCTTTAATTACCAATTTAGCCTATCATAAAATTAGTAATTATATGTCGCTCTTTATACATAGGAAGCCCACACTTAATAATGCATTAAAAACCTAAAACCCAAATTGATCACTTTTAATTGGGCTAACCTTATTGATAGCCTTTTAATACATATTTATTTAATATATTGGCCTATGTATTGGATTTATTCCAACAGTGAGGGTTACGGAGCTGCCAGAGGACATGGAGACAGTGGTGGCGGCGAAAATGGAAGAGGCGGTGGTTGTAACGCCCCTTAGTAGAGGTCAACAGTTTTTAATAAATAAATAAATATCAAAAATTAAAAATAAAACATTAAAGAAAATTTGCCCAAAACTTAAATGAAAATTCTCAAATCAAAATAAGAACATAAACAACAAGTAAACCACAATTTAATATAGCACTTTAAATTTAATAATACAAAGTTGTTACCCGAAACTTGTTCTTTTCATCGCACTATGATTGCTACCATACCTGTTAAACCGACATCTTGACTGAAGTCACTTAGATAGATCTTCTCCTCTATCAACATCCTCACATCACCAGGAATGTCAAAACACATAAGACTTTACAACCGAGTGATCCTAGTCTTGTATTTCTTTCTAAGAACCTTCTCGGAAAGTAAAGGAAAATACTTTCTCAAGTGTTGGTACTTTGGGTCCATGATGAGATGAAAGAAGAGTAGATAGAAAAGAAAAAAATTGCAAAATCCTAGAAATCCATCTTCTTTTAAAGAAAAAAAGAAAAAGTTCTAGAGAGAAAGGAAAGGATTTGCAACTTAGAAAGAGAAAGAGAATGACAAGTTTAGAGAGAGTGTAAGCTCAGAGAAATGAGTTCCTATACACAGTAGACGTATATGTAGACAATGATTGAACCATTGTAGATGACATATATAGAGACTATGTACGAAAGACAGTGTGGATCGAACTGATTCGAGATTTGGACTTGGCCCAAATGTTCTAAGCTAAAATAGGTCGGGTTGTTTTGGGCCTTAACACATTTGAAACGAGTTAAATAACAAGCATAAAATTGAAACCCAACTTATATAGATCTTAAGCCTAATTCGAAGCCCATTTAAAACAAAATGGACCAAAATAAATTATAAAACCCGATTTGATAAAAATCAGAAGTTCTCCTAAACATTATCTAAATTATTCCATAATAACAAAATCCTCTTGTAACTCAAATAATTTGTTTTTAATCAAAACCTTGTTGAACATTACATACACTCCTATCTTATCTTTAATACTCAGTATTTGTTAATATATATTCACTATTAACACTACCAAGGGTTTGAATGTGACTAACCTTGAAATCAATACACTTTTTGTCTTTCAACATAAACCACAGCAATGAGCAGAGGCCATTGATGTTACTACTTAAGGACATCTACTATCCTCACAATCCCACTTTTACAATCTTTAATTTTCTCATATAAAAGTTAAAACCTTTCATCGTAAAGGTCCAAAATTATTACAGATGCTTTAAGTATTATGATCTACTTAAGGAAACTTCCATTGAACATTTTCACATTATGCCTATTCGTAAGGACTAATGTTACCACTTAAATACAATGTAGGCAACAGAAATATTCCAATTTTGAAATTTATAAATTCTTTGCCTTTACATAGTCTCAACAGACTAAAAAACTAAAGTTTATCTCTTTCAAGGTTCAATACCATGGATTCCTAGCTTATCTCATATTCCTTAAGTGATTGGAACTTTTAAGAAAATTTAAATACTCCATCGAGTCCACATATAATCACTACATCGGTTTGAATCAATTATGAAGAATTTGTACATCTATGCCAAACTTTGAAATCACTAACTCAAGCCTTATATTTCTTATTATTTCTCAAGAGATAAAAGGCTCTTAACTCCTTGTATCTAAAGAATCTCTCTCAGTCAATCTACGCATAAATTCATTCCATATAATTATTGTTCCCACATAACCATTAATACTTTCATTCTAGGGTCTTTCCATATTACATCCTCCTAGACTGTATTAATCAACAGGAAGGTTCATCGGATGATGACATTGAAAATTCAATTTTAAAACCATTTCGACAATAAATTTTTAAAGGAGTGCTACACTCTCTAGGTTGATCGAACTTAGGCTCTGATACCAAAAATTCTGTGACGTTCCTAAGTAAGGGTTAACAGTTTCTAATAAATTAAATAAAGATCAACAATTAAAAATAAAACATCAAAAAAAAATTCCTAGGACTTAAATGAAAATCCTCAAATCAAAATAAAAACATAAACAACAAGTAAACCATAGTTTAATGTAATACCTTAAATTTAATGATACAAAGTTATCATCATCATTATCATTCTAACCCTTAATACAACTTAATACAGTCACAGAAAGTAACATACGATGCTTGCATTATCATGAAGGACATTCTTTAGCAAATGAAGCAATTCCAATATAGACAATTACATAGCTTCCTCAACTATATTTCTTGTCACCACATATTGTGAGTCCTGAAAAGATGAAAATATAGAGGAATGAGCGACAACATGCTCAGTAGGAAAAACTATTACTTATCTTTATTTTTTTATCATTGCTACATTAACACCTACATGGTAGTTGATTCTCAATCATTATTCATTATGATCATATTCCATGGATACCTTACATTCATCATTACCGAGTTTTATACATATACATATATACCAATATTATGATTCATCAATGTTCCTAGGTAACCACATTTCAATAAGGTATTCATCACTCAACTTATCGAAACTCAAAATGGGTACGCTTGACCACCTTTCAATCATTCCAAGGGTGTCCGACAAGGGGACATTAAGCCCTAAATCCTCACCAAGTCGATTCTTGTATAGTGTGTTCTTTTTTTTTTTTTTCTGAACTCATAATGACACATTTGTCTTTCACATTTAAAAAAATTAAAATTGAATATTTTATAATTGATTCTTCATTCTCTTTTTAAATATTCATTATTACTTTTTATTTGCCTCATTATTTAAGATTACAATAGTCTTTACAGGTGTCATTGTTAACGTTTTTGTGATTAAAACAATTAGTAAACATTTTTAGATTTGAGGAGTGGTATTTGGACAATTATGGAAAGGATCAAATTACGCGAGTGCATCTTGAATTTTATTTTAGGATTTAGGATCCTAAAGTTGACAATTCTTATTTCTTATCCAATCAATAATAGACGTCAATTAAAATGCGACAATAAGGAAACACAAAATGTCAAAGTTTAAAAAGTACTACCCTAACTTGCCAACGCAAAGTTTGAGATGCATTTGTATAAAAACCTTCAGGCATTTATGCATCCATAGACTAAAAAAAAAACAAAAACAAAAAAAAAAAAGCAAAAAAAAAATCTCAAATCATCTCATTTGTAAAATTAAAAGTTCAGGTTCAAGTTGCTAAAAACCAACAAAGTCAGAGTGCATTAGTTCAATTAACTTTTTTCCCCTATGCATATTTTATGTCTCATTCAAATAATATAGTACCTTTAATTGGCACCTATGCAGTTTGATTGTATTTGAGATCTTGGCATTGAGGATTGTTATGTCCTCGAGATTCCGAAAGATTAGGATGGAATCCAAAAGACACAAAAAGTTTTTAGGAAAGCATCCCAATGACACAACAAGTTGTATCAAAGCCAGATTCTAAATGTAATTATGTGTACGTGCCTCAAGAAGTTGAATCAAGATTCGTAATGATAGTAAAATCCATGGTGAAAATAAATTCTCAAGATGAAAAGCTCCATGGTAACACAGGGCACCAACATGGGTGCAGTAGTGAAGTTGTTCATGGCTAAGTGGGGGCAACCGACTCGACTGATTTTTTCAAAAATAAAATTTAACCATCTAAAAATTTTAACTTTTCAATCATCCCAGTAAGATTTAACTTTTTTTCATATATATCCCACAGATTTTTTTTTTTTTGTTTTCCTTATTTATTTCTTCTATAAATAACTTTAGACCTTTTACTCAAGAGTAATATGATTTATGATATATATATATGGGAGATTTTTAAGGTCTTTTTGTCATTTTTTTACTGGTATTTTGAGGCATACACTTTGTATTTAGAACCATATCACATTTATACTTTCACGTATCAAATTCATGTTAAATGCTTACTCATTATTGATTTTAACTATGAAAAATACCTAAATATTTTTATATATTACAATTTCTTATTCTATAAGTTTTATTAAGGAATTTATGCCTTTTTGTTAATCAAAATTGACCAGTGATGGACTAAAAGGCAAGAATGGAACATAATTTAAATTCTAAAAATAGGAAAACATTAAAAATGCTCTAAAATATGGGGGTATGATTTTTATAGCATCAAAGTGTATAAAAATGAAAAGAAAAAAATCCTTCTATGGTTGGGGTTTCCTTGTCGATATGATCAAAATCATCTTAAATTAAAAAGTATGCAAAAGAAACAATTCTTTATAGAGTTATGACGTGTCAAGACAAAGCCCTATTCTTAGGGACTTTTTTCCATATCGTAAAGTTGTTTATATGTATTTGGTAGTTCTTAAAAAATATTGTATAATTTTTTTTGTGAATGTTCTATGTTATTTATTTTTTAAAAAAAATTAAAACTAGTATATCACTACGCCCCTAGCTAGCTCCACCACTAGTGGATGAGCTCATGGAGTTGCGATCTTCCTAGTTTGCTTCCTTTTAAGGAAAATGGACAGATTATGGATCATTGTTAGAAGTAGTTGTAATAATATTCGTGGGCTTCTTTCTAAGAAAAATTGTTAAAAATATGTGAACAAAGTCCCATATTAACTAGACATAAAATTAAGAAAGGATTTAAAGGCTTGGGCTACTCCCACTAATAGGTTAACCTTTTAAAATAGAACCACCAACAAAGCAAGGACAATTGAATTTTTCTCAATGTTTTTAAATAAAATTACCTAAATAACCATATTGAAATCTAGAATATTATCGTGTGGGTTGTGTCTCCCTCCTGAGGTTAGAGTCCAATGCCACCTTTGGCGGGCCATCAAAATCTCGGCCCTTGCAACTGACATTTGGCCTCCAATGTGACAGATTTAGAAGTGCGTTCTGCCTCATGGCAAGAGGGAGGTATCTCATGCATGAGGTAGGAGATGGGTGATTGATGTGTTGGCAGCTTATGTAGGGCACGTTGGAGGTCTAGTGGTCTTGCCCCATCGGGTTTTCTTAATCCTTCTAGCTCGTCGAGACGATTATGGGTATGGTAGCAAGCATGGATAAATTTTTAGTGTCGTTCATGGCTGTGGTTGTTGGGGGGGGATGTGTGGGGTTTTGGGTGGATCTCCTATTTAGGGGCTTTGTTCCCTATGATACAGCAAAGCTCTTGGTTAAAGGCGTGTCTGGTTTGGAGGCAGGCGATAGCGGAGCATGGGTCTCAGACACTAGCAAAGAGGCAACCCCCTATTGTGTTGTTGGTTTTGCTCCTTTATGGTTGTGGTGGTTAGATTAGCTTCGGTTAATTTATTCGTGCTGAGACTTTGTTTTTTTTAGTGGTGGATGTTGGTTTTTAATAAAGGCATTGTTTCCACCTTGTCAGTATTTTCTCTTTTTATGTTTTTGTTTTTCGATTTTAAGGATATGGTTGGTATCCGCATCTCCTGAGATTCTATATAATCCCTCTTGAGATTCTATATAATCCCTCATATCTATTTCTAGATGGTGTTTACGTATCTCTAGACTTGTCTCTAGGAGGTGTTGATGGTAGTCTTAGTGCTATAGAGTTTTGGTCCCCGTTTGATTGGAAGTTTCTATCGATTGTGGGCATTACGTAGAAAAGCGCTTTACATATACTTAATCTTAATGTGTCGATCAAGGTGATTTTCTATTGTTGGGCCTTAGATATGTTTTTTTTTTCTACTGAACATCATTAGAATTTATTGATGGACTCGATCTTCATTAGAATTATGACTCGTGTATTGACGAGTCATTCATTATCGTTGTGGTTTGTATTATGCTTTATAATGAAATTTTCGTATCAACTACAAGTGCATAATTAAACTACAAAATATCCATGTCTAGTCAAATACAATATAATAATGTGATATTCCCATAAATTTAAAAACTAGATTTTTACTCTCAAATAAATGTAATATAATAATATGTATATTCTATAGAATCATATATGCATATCGCATTGCATGCATCAATGGTGTTTGGCCAACTAGTCTGAATTAAAAAAGTTGGTTTGAAAATTGTAGTATATAAGAGCCTATGTTATAACTATTTTTTACTTTATATTGTAACATAAGAGCTTTACAATTCAAACCAATTGGTTTGAATCAATGTGCCAACTAATTGGTTTGTCTCAGCAAACCAAAAGCTAACATAAACTTTGTTCCATTTCCGTCTCAAGGTTACGTATCAAGATTTGATGGAAAAATTTCTCTACGCTAAGAGCATGTTTACTTTGTAGAGAAAGTAAAAAGTGATTTTCTTTCCCTTTAAAGAATGTGTTTACTTATAAAATCAGTAATGAGAGTTTTGTAAGCCCCACAGAATGTAGGGAGTAAGGAAAAGAAATACCAATCCTCATACCCTTTAATATTGATTCTCTATCAAAGGGAATGAATACTTAGATGTCCAAATTCAAATGTTATTATTTAATAACTATTAGTTATGTAAAAAGGATATTTTAGTATTTATATTGAATAAGATACTCATTCTAAAGTAAGTAAACATTAGAAAGATAATGGAATTGTTTCTTATTATCCCATCAAATAAGTAAGTAAACATTGAAAAAGGAATGAAGATGTGCACTTCCAATATTTTACTCTCATTTCCAATTCTATTACCTTTTTTTTTTACATTTCTTTACAGTTTAGTAAACATGCCCTAAATATATGCTATATTGTACTCCTCTATAGATTTAATGTAGTTTTTATATCAACATAATAAGCAAGACAACGTAAAATTTGAGAAACGTTTTCCCGTTATAATTAGCATCACAAAGTGCCCTCCAAGAACAGCTTGCCTTAGTGGATTATAATTTGACTCTCCAATTCCTTTGATGTAGATGACTGTAGTACAAGAACAAAATCAGCTTCTTGGAAGCAATATTCATCACTGATTAATAGCGGTTCAAGTTGCGCCTTTGTTCTTGTGGGGGCTACGAAAGCAAAGAATGTTTTCTTTGTTATCTTTTGTGTCCAGTGCAAACATCGAAATTCATATATATATATATATATATAAGTATATATATAATATAAATACAGTTTTCCATATCCACTAAAGTAATAACTACTACAACATGTAATGCTTGGTTGGACAGCACCAATAATTTCAGTACCATACGTATGTCAGGCGGAGTTGGAGAGATACTATTCTGAATATTGAGTGCCTTTTGAAAATACAGTTCAACCAAAAAGTTTCAATACAATAAATTTTATTACAATATTTTTTTTCACAAAATTTAAACTATTATAGTGTTTTTTATTTGAATATTTTGTTCAAATAATGTTCCTAGACACCATCGTAAACTTTTTGTATTTCACTCTATTTTAATTAGATTTAAACCTCTTTCATGCTTGTCGGAAGTAACAACTTTTAATTACAACCAAAATTTTAAAAAAATTTAAAAAAATGCTGCATGATATGTTAGTAACAACTTATTATACCCACTACTAATGTACTTTTACTTACAATTTTTAGTGATTGCAAATTTGTATTATTTGGTATTTGACAAATGAGTTTGAATTCAAACGATAAAATCAAATACTGTAGCATGTGAGAGTTTTATACTTTAGTATACTTTTGTTTTATATTATTGCATGTAAGAATTTTACACTATAGATTATTCAAATACATAAATTTGAATCGTTTTACCAGACACAAAATTAGCGATCCCAAACTATATTGCGTGCTTTTTTTCTCAGTTATTAGGAATGAAATTGTTCACTTAGTCACATGTTTTCTAGGGAGCTATTAGTAACAATAATGACTATTTCGATGGCTCGCTCTCTTAAAGAACTTAATAACCTGTTTGACAAAGTTGGTTTCAACCAACTTTTCAGCTAAGAACAGTATAAAGCTCTCATATGCTACAGTAAAAAGAAAAAAGTTGCTACAGTATATAACTCTCACATGCTACAGTATTTACAATTCTAACCACGATGCGAAATATCCTATAATTAATAGAAGTTCTATGCAAAGAATTCATACGGTGAGACAGTGAGTGTGTATTTATCAAAATCAGAGAGATGATATGATGCCGGTCTTAATGTTGAAGAATACGAAGGAAGACAAGGACAAAGAGTTCACTATACGCACGACCTTTTGCGCGTATGCCGTTTTGTAAGCCATATTTTTCCCTTATTTACATTTTTCACCCTAATCACGTAAGAGACGATAATAAAACATCAAATTCAGACCACATGAGTACATAGTGCATAAAATTTATTAAAAATTTGTTATCCGAGCATTGTGCAAATACACCAATACACGTTGTGTTTATTTCTAACGTTATTCAAAAATAGCAATATACATAATGTCAACGTCTACCGTAAACATATTGGTCTTACCGAAATTACATATCGACTGCATTTTTCCCCTCTTTTGGAAATGTTCAAAAAAATGTGAAAACGGATTTGAACTTTAATTGAAGTGTGACTTTTTCGCTTAAAAAAATTACATTATTCAATGTTTAAACTCTGCTTGAACGAAAGATAACAATCGGAATTGTGCAATTAAAAATATGTTTTTCTGTACTTTTGTAAACAAATAAAATAATATATATATATATATATAATAATATGTATGGGGCACATACGTAAAGATGGCGTAAGCTAAAAACAAAAATAATAATAATAATAATAGAGTGAGGGAGGGGGAGAGAGAGAGAGTTCTTTAGATAATAATGCACTTTGGTTGTAGGGTTTGAGCTAAACCCCAAGCCAAGACTACAAATGAATAAGGAAAATTATAAAAAGAATTAAGTCAACAACAAAGAAGGATCTTCGAATAATCATACAAAGGCCTTTTGAATATATGAAAAGAAACAGCGAACGAAGAAAGAAGGATTATAATTGCATGATTGCCCAAATGTGTCTTGAAGCAAGTACCAAACTAGATCACATTAGACACTTTATAAACGTTGATGCACAAAATGAACCAAATGTTTCAATTCCGATTTCATCTTCCTTTCCCATCTTTAAACTTGTGTAACCAATGTGAGCATTATCACCATACCAAGAACTAATATATCGATAAGCCTACAACATCACTATCAGTTGAGACAATATGCGCATGAAAGTAAAAACGGATTAGCAGGATAGGCATGGCAAGATTGCACATGCTCTGCTCTGGGCTAGCTTAGCTAATAAGCTAGCTCAAGGGTTTGGTATATATGTGATTACACTAGTGTATTGTGGGCGACAGCAAAAGCACACTATTGGGGTCTACAAGCATACTTGTGTATTGGACCACCTCCTTCCTTGCAAACATCCATATATTTCTTCTTCTGCATGTGCAATTCAACCACTTTGTTTTTTCAGTGGACACGTTTTTGGACCCTTTTCCCTAACTATATATACCCACCTTCTCTTGCATTCTAATTCACGGTTGTGTGTTTCAGACACAAATTTGATTTGGTCCCATGGCTAGACGCAATAAGTTTTTCTCCAGTTGCCTTCTCTTTGTTTTTCTAGGTGTAGGTATTTGTTCCGCCGCTAGAGTCTTGCTCACTTATGAGCCTGTCCACATTCCGGACATTGGATATGGTGGAGGACATGGTGGCGGCTCTGGTGGTGGACAAGTGTACGGTGGTAGCTCTGGTGGAGGTTATGGAGGTGGTGGAGGCACAGGCGGTGGCGGTGGCTATGGGCCGGTAGGAGAACATGGGGCCGGTTATGGAAGTGGTGGTGGCGAAGGGGGTGGTTCTGGATATGGAGCCGCCGGTGGACATGGTGGCGGTAGCGGTGGTGGCACTGGCGGTGGGGCTGTGTATGGTGGTGCTGGAGGTGCTTATGGAGGTGGAGGAGGAGAAGGTGGTGGTGGCGGATATGGTGGTGGTGGGATTGGACATGGAGGTAGTGGAGGCGGCGGCAGCGGTGGTGGGAGCTCTTATGGTGCTGGAGGTGGTGCATATGGTGGTGGTGGAGGCAAAGGTGGTGGTGCCGGATATGGCGGTGGTGGAGAATATGGGGCTGGACATGGCGGTGGAGGTGGCGGTGGAAACGGTGGTGGAGCGGCTTATGGTGGTGCCGGAGGTGGTGGATATGGAAGTGGAGGAGGTGAAGGAGGTGGAACTGGTGGAGGATATGGTGGAGCAGCTGGACATGCTGGTGGTGGAGGTGGTGGCAGTGGGGGCGGTGGTGGTGCCGCGTACGGTGGAGACCATGGTGCTGGCTACGGAGGTGGTGAAGGAGGCGGTGCTGGTGGAGGCTACGGTGGAGCAAGTGGTGGAGGCTACGGTGGAGCTGGTGGGGCAGGCTATGGAGGAGGTGGAGGCCATGGAGGTGGTGGTGGAGGAGATTATGGTGCCGGCGGAGCTCATGGAGGTGGATACGGTGGAGGAGGAGGATCAGGTGGCGGGTATGGCGGATCTGGTGGATATGGTAGCGGTGGAGGCGGTGGCTCTGGTGGAGGCGGTGGCTATGGTGCCGGAGGAGCGCCTGGCGGTGGCTATGGAGGTGGTGGCGGGGGTGGTGAGGGTGGTGGCCATGGTGGCTATGTCCCTTGAACTTAGTACATTTACTATTTATCTATTCAAAGGTCTAAGAAAATTATTACCTCTTCTCAGCTATGATATTAAGAACAATAAGATAAATTGGGATAAAAGGGTGTCTAAAATTATAAGCTTCTTGCGAATGTAACTTGTATGCTACTGAAAGTTGTTTTCTATCTATGGTTAATTATATTATGCAATATTCTTCCCGTATGAATCTCTCCACCACCATTATCAATTTTTATTTTTAATCATGCAGAATATTCTATTAAGCTACGTGGAAAATAATCTGTATTGGGGTATGTTAACGGAATGCACGCATGTATCAAGAGAAACACAACAAAATAATATGTTGATTCTTTGATTTAAAATGGCTAATGACATACCCGGAGTTGTAGCCTGTTTGCCATGAAGGCTATCAAATTCCTTTATATATATATATATATATATGCACAATACGAACAGGCCTTCTTTCCAACTCAGATTTCACCCCATTCTACTTATAAATGCGATTTGATTTGACGACCATTTACTATGCATGTGCTATGTATCTCATTGGTTAAAAAAAAAGGGGAAAAAAAAAGCCTTTATACCGGTGCAAAACATCTAGAAAGAACCACTGTATACAAACTGCTTTTAACTTGATATAATGCAGAAATAAAATCCATGGATCACAGAGATATACTACTAAATATCTTATAAAATCTTTTAACTTATCTACTCTTGTTTATGCATGCACCACTATATTATTCAAACATACAAGTAGACTTCCTTCTCGTCATCCGGTTCATGGTTTCCTTGAGATCGTTCCTTGGGAAGTCCTTGGAGATGATCGGAAATAATGAGCTTCGGAGTTGGTAGCGGCGAGAACGGCGATTCTCCAGCCGTGCTCGTTTCACCAAAACTAGTGTCGATTATCGACCGACCTTTGATCATGTCGAACTCTCCTTGTCCGTTCATCGCAACCATGTTGCACGGGATTTTCTTGGCATAGAACTCCAAATCTATTTGCTTTTGATGCCTATAACAAAGCATTCCATTAGCTGGAAAATTTTTATAAATTTTATTATTTTAAAGTGTTATCTATTTAAGGAGTTCAAATCGATTGTCCCAAAACACTTGCTTTTTAACAGCCATCAATCAAGATTTGTCACATCATTTAAATTTTTAGTTAAAAAATGAACGTAACAAATCTTAATTAGTGGGATAACAAACGAGAATGACAGATTTCAGATCCTCATGAATGTGCCATTTGGTGGGGCATTCAATAAAAGGAAAGATGGAGTAGATCTTGCTTATGCCATCTTGAGGTAGGGATAGAGCTAAATGGATGTTACGTATGAGAGTTAATCTTACCAACGTTATCTCTAATTCTAATTTTTATACCAATTTTTAAATTGTTACTCTTTTATTGGATGTTTAAATGTTATCGCATCAATTAATAATAAAATATGATATTTGTCAACTGAAAATGGGTACCAAAACTAGTGTTCCTTTTTTGCCACTCGAGTGTGCAACCCTACTAGTGGTTCTCACTTTTTTAATATTTAATTTAAGTGCTCTTACCTATCAAACACCACCCATGTTGCACTAAGGCGTGTGATTTGCTCGACAACTAGAAGTCTTGATGGGTAACCCATTACAACTTTCTTTTGCAGCACAACCTGCGTGACATATAATGAAAGGCATATTATTGTGCTTATAATACATACGTGCATATATAACTGGTTTAGATGTACATATATATAGTCTAAAAAAAGATATATATATATATATATATAAGCAATTTCTTTGATAGGAATCTGTTTTTCATCTATCAAATTGCATGAAAAAGTTGTTTTGATCAAATGTAGAGGTTTCAAAATATAAACCCTAGCAGAAATCTTCACCATCTTCATATATTAAAAAAAAAAAAACACACACACTTTTATAAATTGTGGATGATTATTATACCCCATAACTTTTGCAAAGGTCTATAACTTCTTTGAGCTTCAGATACTTGAAATCACTCTTGATCCATCCACTATTCTCTCTCACAAGATTAAGTACCACTTCCAATTCCACCGACCAAACATCCAGCCATGTCTTGGAAGATACTGCAAAGAACCGAATATATCTCTACTCAAAATTAAAATGTGACAAAGTATTATCCTCATTAGCTTCACAATTCGCTAAACGATACTTGTATTCTACATTGTAATCACTAATATTACAAAGTCATTCTATGTAAAAACACAATAAAAGGGAATACAAAACAATCTTTTAAGACAAGCTCACAAAGTATGTTTAGCCATGGCATGACTCCAAGAAGCGTAACAACACAACCAGGTGATGTGATCAAATTCTCAAGCGCCCATTCAAGCGGCTTGGTGGTGAACTCTTCCAAGCCGTCCATCACGACGATCACATGTTTATTAGGGTTTGACCCCAAGTGTGGCAATTCCTGAATTAGTCTAAGACCATCTGCCAGACAAGTCTCGTTTCTCGAGAAACGACTAATTGGCTTTTTCACCTGCTTATTACGTCCTCCTGCTCTAAAGAAAACAACCATTTTCCTAGCCTACTTACTGAGTGTTTCTGCAATATTCCTCTTTTTGAATGTAAAGAAATCTAATCCAGTTAAAAGAGCAAGCTGCAGGGGAGAAGGGAATTTGCTGTAGAGACATTTCAATTCTTAAATAGATGTCACATTGTGAAATTGATACGATCAAGGGTTTCCCATTGTTAATAGTGCTATGGCACAGCAAAGCTATTATTCATTTTTTACGGCAATAATGAAGATGCCACCTATCATTGTTATCCTTAGCTCTAGATCTTATCAATCTATATAAATATAATCAAAGTTTGCCTTGTGATGAATAATATGGACGAATTGATTACATATCCAAAGCTATTAAATAATAAGATTGACTAAATTTATAGTAATAGGGGTTTTGCAAAGTTAATTAAATTGTAACACTAACATTAAAATTTTACAAAAAAACATTATACCAAAATTGATTTAAACCACAAACTGTTTCACCCTTGGCTCCTTAAGGCCTTTTAAATTCTTGTAGTTGTCTTTTCTATTGTTCATATCTGTTTGTCTTGGCCTTGGAATGGGGTCCACGAAGACATTGAATGGTAGAATTCTTAAACGCGGCACTTCTGGATAATTGCTCACAATTTCGATCATTTTTGACAAAAAGCACGGGTTAGGATGATATAGCAAATAAATGCTATGCAAATGGGTTATACAACCTGAACTGAACTTTACAGTTGAGAATAGCATTGGCACTATAAGTATAAAACACAGCAAAGGAGATGAGGGTGACATAAACACAACTTTCAGAGGCCAGCATGCAGCTCATCATTTTGATCAAAGAAACTTGGCGAATACCCAGCAACATTGTTGCCGTTCAATAAGGTAAACTGATTTCCAAAGCCTCTTCTCAGCGTGAAGCTGCCGCCACGGGGTGCCCTACCGAACCATGCCTGGATTTACTACGAGCATCAGCAGGGCCTGCCCTATTACATGGTGATTCAAATTTTCTCTTCTTTCTTGCAGCACCTTCGCTTTGAGGCCTAAACATAGCAGCCATGAGTTTACTGCCTCTGGAACTTGGCATGCTTCTTGTAAGATATCTGACGGCTTCCTTTGTTTCTGAATCGTCTGGACACTTGTTCAACAATCTTTTACGAGTAGGCTGGTCTGCCGACTTCAGATGGTTGCGAGGAATTTGGTAACTTGGTCCTAGAAAATTTAAACACGCCTTAAGTTAGTTGAGTTGAGTCCAAGAAATTCACATCACAAGCATAGTAAAATCACCTTACGGGCATTAATTTACCTGGAGTCTCAAAAGAAAACACATCTGGACTTCGAGCTCTGGTTGGCGTAAGAGGATGGAAGATGTCATCTCCACTAACTTTATCAACTCCCTGATTGCAATGATTTTCAGCAAGAGAAGTAGTAGTGCACATGTTCTCATTGACGCATGGAGTTTCTTCAAAACAATCTCCTTCTCCAGGTGAAACTGAAGCACTTTTCTCCGTAGAAAGTAGACGGGCATTCTCAAAAGAATCTAGAACTGACTGAGGTGATGTAGATCCATTGCCCGGACCCAAGGGTGGTTTTTCTGATTCCATCAAGCTTGAAAACCAGGGAGTACCACGCTTTGCATAAAAGAGAATATATGCACGCTGGGATAGAACATATTCCTCTCGAACCCTAGTAACCTACAAAACAATCCATTTTATTTCTGTGTTAATGACTAGGGTAAAGGCAATGACTAAAGTCTAAGATAATCAACTTTAATGTAAATCTTATAGATTATAACCACATCTTAACTCGGGCACAATAGGCAATTGGCAATGGCTCAGACACTATAAGTGCAACAACAAATTAAGAGTTTTATACCAACTAAATTAAGAAATACCAGAAGAACCAATGCAATTCAAATCAGTCAAGTGGAAAATAATTTTACTATCATAAGCTAATTTTGATTCAAGAGAAGCTAGGATATGACAGGGAACCATCCTGGAGACGAAACATTAAATAGAAAGCCAGGGGAACTATTAAAAAATGAATGAATGAATGAATGAAAGAATGAATGAGTAAATAAATAATCATATGAAGTAGCTCTGTGTCATTTTGGGGAAGCGATATTTACAGAGTTATCAGGTTCAGATAATGCATCCAAGAAAGAATCAAATAAAGAAACAAATATCAGCTAAGTGTGTGGAGAAGTCCTATAGAAAATAATCCTTGAAAAATAGCTCTATACGAGCCAGATCCTTTCCATGACACAACAGATTGTAATTCATAAATATTACCTTTGAGTCATCCAACCTATGCCATGTGTCTGGAGAGGAACGAATGAAGCTGAAGTAATGCCCAGAAGTAGATGAAAACCCAACATGGACGATAATTCCAAAAAGATCATACATCAACTCCGCCTGTTTCAAAGAAGGAATAGAAGAAAGTGAGTAAAAATGTAGAAGTCTTCATCTCACTTTAGTATCGAACTTCAATTAAAAAGAAGCTATGCAATCCGTGATTCATTTCTATACGCCTAGAATGTGACATTTGATTTCCCAGAACTTTCAGATCATTTGCATGAAAATAATTCTATCATCCACCAAACTACCCTCAATGCCACAAGGCCAAATAATTATTTAATCAAAATTAATGTCCATAAAGTTCAATTACACTGCTATATTGTATTTGTGACAATTATCTTGCTTTTCTTACTTCTAATACCATTATCATAAATGAAGTAACAAAAAGCAGGGAATCAACTCACGTTATTGCTACTAGCACTTGTACTGTAGGACTGCAAATCCAACTCCAATGGAAAGTCCACATGTTTGTCAATCTTCTCGACAGAAGACCCATCAGCCTTAAACCTTTTTAAATGGAATACGGCAACAGATGGTGCCAGATCCACCATAAGCTGTTTTTCCACAGCCACCTCTTCCTTGCAATTCTCACATGTAAACTTTGATTCTGAATCATCAATCTTTTCCACCTTGGTAAAAGATGCCAGAGCACTTGGAACACTGTCCACACTTTCAATCTCCAAACTTAGGTCGATCAGAGGTTCAAACGTGTCGGAACAGTGACGACAATTGCAACATTTGAGCTGAAAGTCAACCATGAAGCAACAAGTCAGCAGGAAAAACTAGATCACGAATTACGCTAATGACTTTAATCAAAAATAACAATTCCATATCATGCTCTTAATTAAAAGAACTGAACACCACCATACGTGACTTATAAGACGGCCACCAAAAACTTGCTCCACGAGGTTTTCAGCTGGAGAAGTCAAACTCTTTCTGTTTGTCTTTGAATCCCAAAAACACCTCTCAAGTTTATCTAAGAAGCATTGTAGGAATTCATGGGCATCTTCCTGCTCGTATCTAAGGAAAGAAGATGAGAAGTCTGATTGATTCAAGGTCAAGGGTCACCAAGTCGTGAACTTCTATAGAAATTGTTAGAGTTCGTGCGTACCTAACAAAACAACTATATGGCAAACTACATGCTCCTCTTAAATTTCGAAGCAGAGGTACTAATATTTTATGATTTTCCACTTTCTTAGTTCAGTCCAACACTCAAAAATAGCAATAAAAAAATAAAAAACTATTATTGAAGGCATCTCCAAAGAAACAACAATTTTTGTAAATAATTATTCACAACATATCACAATCAGAACCAAAACATAAAACTTCCATAAATGTGAAAAAGGATACGATTCAAATTATTGACAAAAGTCATTGGCGAAATAAGCCCTCCCGATGATGATAAGGAAATTTGAATGTGATCATGGAGAGCACACACAACACAGAAATCTTCAAAACCGCCCGATAATTTCCAACATCAAACATCAGAAACAAATTTTAAAACTTCAAAATGAAAAAGCAAATTCGAAGATGATAATTACAAAATCTCAATCTTACGATCACAGGGCACAGGATGATTGCAAGAACGAAGACCCTGCACGAGCGGTACGGTATGCGTGAAGCACTGAAGAACCGCATTGATAAAGCATGTGTTCCCCAGATTCATAAGCCCAGCACCCTGACCGAAAAAGAAACATTAACATACATGAAAAACCCTGAAAAAGTGAAAAATTATGACCCAAAAAAAAAAAAAAGCAAAGTCGGAAAATTCACAGGGAAACTACATACCACCATGGAAGGCTGAGATTCTTGAATATAAAACAAAGATTCAGTGGAAATCATCGAATCCCTGGAAGAAGACCAGGAGGACCACCTCGAATCCTCGTCATAATCCGGCGCACCACTGCCGACACCGTCAGAAAGGGGAGTCTGCGACTCTTCGTCGTCTTTTCGAGCTTCTTCCTCCCCACCGGAGCATAAATTATTGACAAGGCTTGACGATTGAGGAACGGAGGATTGATCCGCTAGGGTTTCAAAAGTCTGATCAGCAACGGCTTCCAAGCCCGAATCCACCAAAAACATAGCTACGCAGTCCGGCTGAGAAACCGAATCACGGACGACTTCGGGTTCAGGTTGAGGAAAAGACCGCCATGGATCGAGCGGTTCCTCTGGAACGGGCACGCCCGAGGGAAGTTCGTCGAGGTTTGGCGGTGAAAGAACCGAATCGGAAGGTGGGGGGTTTGTTTCCGGAGACTCCTTGAGATTAGACTCCATGGAAATGGTTGATCAGAGAAATGGCGGATCTTTTTGGGTTTGGAATTTGAGAAGAAGAGACGAAGAAGATGAGGGAAGATGAAAACGGGTTCGAGTTTTGGCGGGTTTTGAGATATTTTGAAAAGAGAGGGAAAAATTCGCTCCTTTTTCTTTTTTTGGGTCCCTTCTCTTTCAGTAATTTTTTTTTTTTTTTTTTTTTTTTTTGCGCCAAACGAAATTTGGTTTTTTTTTTTTTTTTTGGTGAAAAAACCAAGTTTGGAATTGGGAACCACGATGGTAACTCTAGTAGGGTTTTCATGGGTTGTGTGTTTTCTAGTATGAAATACGGGTTTTTTTTTTCTTTTTTTTTTTCTCCATGAATCATGAATAAGGTATCTAGGGCATCTTCAAACCAATACATCAAAATGACGTAACTGTCGCATCAAACAGTAACTTCATCTGTAATCTATTACACCATTTTTAATACCAAAAAATAACATTTTTTGTATACTATATTTTATCTCTTTTTATCTAGAAAATTCCTAGACACATCAATTTGAGCACGCATAAAGCTCTTTTTGAAGCTACTACAATTGATGGAAGCTTTTGATTCATCGAGAGTATGTAATGTGTAACTCTAAGGCCACCAACATCTCCACATAGACTCATAACTAGCAGAATTTTTAACTTACCAAGACTAAATTTGGCAGACCACAAACAAACTCAAATGGTATGAGAACTACCTTCATTATTACAAATAAAATACTAAAACTAAGCGGAAATATAGACATCTTTGTTAGACTAAAACACAAAAAAATAAAACCAAAAGCATGACTACCGCAAGCCATCAATGAAAATATAGTCGCCAGGAAAACAATCAAAGTAAGAAGAAAGCTTCTAGAAACAAGCAGTATAGTTGACAAAATGACTTCAAACAATAGAATGTGAAGCACACGAGTTGAGTATTTTTTCTTAGTTTGGTGAAGAAAATGAGTGAGGTGGACAGAGTTGGAACTATCAACTCCTGAGCAGTTCCATTCGGCTTTTCGGAGCTAAGGGCCTTACCAAGGTGGACCCTACACATACATACATGTGGAAGAATTTTATGGAAATCCTTGGCATTGCGAAGCCATAAAGATTAATGTAATTTACTATCATTAAAATTGTGGAACTACTACACGCTTTTAAGACACATTACAAAATTTGTTAGTAGATTACGTCGAAATTTTGAATTTGAGATGTGTTTTGACAAAATAAGTAAACTTGTAGTTACACCCTAAATCATGAAGTCACCTTATTAAAGGAATATTTTTAAAATTTTCTAAAAAAAAACTAATAAAAAAAGAAAATTTGATAAATCTTACGCATTCTTTTCCTACAAAATGTTCTTCTACATCTTGAAATTAAGATGGAGGGAGCCTTAAAAGTTTAAAATTATCAAATCTCTTTCCTTGGTATAGATCAAAGATAAATTTGTTTTTCAAATGTTCCCTACTAACCTTGTAAAAATGCTAAAAAAATTTGTTATGCATTATACCAAATCTAGTTTAAACTACAACCTTTGAGTTCGAACTAATGAAACAAATACCCTAAATCACTTCACTATTCATGGATTAGAATTGAAAACATTTATAACAAGTCAAATTTTATAAGAGAATACATTATAACTAAAACTAATTTGAATCATAACTTTTTGGTTCGAATGAGTGAAATAAACACCATAACTCACTTTACACAACCAAGTAAGGAACCCCACCCTTCTACTAACATATGACCATGATGATGAGGATGTTGATAAAGAGAGCATTAGACAATACCGTTCTAACTCTATAGTGCAAAGCAAAACTAAATTTTTGCATGAAGCTCTCACACATTACAATAGATTGGTTCTAACTTTTGGTTCTGAATTGCCAAACGCACTAAAGATCTTCACAACTATTACAACAATTACACGATCCCGCAAGAAAAGTAACCAAGACAATAACAAAAAATGGCACTGTACCATCAATTGGTGATCTACATATTAAAATACCTTGACATGTTCCTCACATATTATTATAGGAGCCTGCAATCAATAGTTCAAACTAATTTTACTATATTTTTTTTACAAAAATTTAAATTGCTATAGTTTTTTAGGTTTAAACTCTTAGTTCGAACTGATTTTATAAAATTAGTGATGGTTAAAGAATATAAGAAAAAGTACTAGAACTCATAGTTTTGGTTGTTTAAAAATAAATGAGTTAGGCTAAAGCGTGCATTTAAAATTTTCAAACAAGACAATTGGTGCTAGCTCAGTTAGCGAGGATGGGATCTTTTAAGAGAGAGGTCCCAAGCTTGAATAGCTATATAGAAAAATAAATATAAACAAGCTCAATTATGATCTCTCTCAATTTAGAACAATTCCAAAATGTAACTTAGAATTGTATAGTAAATCAAAACGGATGATAAAACTACATAAATAAAATCATCTCTTTCGCTTGCATATCTTTACTTCACAACGAGAACCAATTCTGTTCTCTTGATTGTGCATGTACATGTCATAAAGTCGACAAAATTCTATAACTTCTTTAGGAATATATTATTATTTTTTAAAAATTAAGACAATGTCAATGTTCATATTTTAATCTTATAGTCGACAAAATTCTATAACTTCTTTAGTAATATATTATTATTGTTTTAAAATTAAGATAATGTCAATGTTCATATTTTAATCTAATTAAACTAATAACATAAGCATTGTTATTACTAAAATCATCAAACAAAGTTAATTTTTTTAGTATTATTTGTTGCTAAAAGATTTACTAAAATTAAAATTTCATACAAAAAAAAAAATGTAATCTTACATGTCCAAATAAATGACCTTGCCAACAAAATGTTCATGATGATATTGACATGTCAAGTAGTCCATAAAATTATCAAATAAAAAGAGTCTCTAGGAAAGTTCCAAAACATTTCGTCAAAGAGCTCTAAACATGAGACCATACGCTCAAAAACTTCCACAAACATAATGTTATAAGTTCAAAGTTCAAGTACAATTCATCACTAAAGAGGTAGAAGAAATTCTAACTCGAATTCATCATCAACGTGAAACAATAGTTGGTGATGTCTTGGTTTTGGACAAAGTTTTCCAACCTTACTCATTTTACATTTGTTAATCCAATTTTTTAGTTCATCAAACACGTTCGTCCTCCTTAAAGCATTCTAGCTTCATATTTGTCATGATAAAAAAAGAGGTCAGCGACTAATAAAAAAATTAAAGAAAATTAACCTGGATTTATATAATCTGTCCGAAAAACCTAAAAAATAACATAAAAAATCAATAATAAAAGTACTGCGCTATCCACACAATACTCACTTGATTTTGGCATCAATAGGTTATTTTGGTAAATTTGATGAGGTATCATTTAATTTGAAGTATTAATGCTCTCAAAGAAGTATTATTCGACTTGGTCCTGTCCTTCATACTTATTTTTAAGGGAAAATTATACTCACAGAGTTTTATTATTTTATGAACTTTTAAACCCTCATTTAATTTTATTTATTTGAGAAGATTTTCCCAAGCTTTCCAGATTTCTGTTAATTAAATCCGCCCTATTTTTATTAAATTTTCATCAATTGCGACCCCGTTTTCAAGTCGTGACAGTACTAAAAGCAAAATTTTCAATTTTACTATTTCGACTTATTTTGTATCCATGTTAAGAAATTTCATTCCATCATTTTCTCCACTTGTTGCTTGCAAAGGGTTGAATGTATTATTATTCCTTTTTTGTTTTTCTACCATGAGAGGAGCGCAGGTAGTGCCATTTGGTGCTAATTGCTCCTAGGAAGAGATGAGTGTAAGGATTAGGATTTTGAGAAGTACTCTTGCAGCATTCACTTTCCCAGAGTATGAAATTATGATTAACACCTTATTGAGTGGATTTAGATTTGCCCCAGAGCCCAGGAATGGGATTCCATAAGCTTCACTTTCCCGGGTTTTAGAAAAGCTAATAATTGTCCTAAACATAAGAATCATATACCAAACACCCTTTTAAGAATTAACTGTAAATCTAATGAGAACCATGGTTAAACCAAATCATGGGAGGGAATTTGCGAAAACTCCTCCATTCAATCAGATTTTAAAGCATAAAAAGAAAATTATTGTTATATGTTTCCTCTCAAACGGTCAAATCTTTTAACAAAAGATACTCTTTGCTCTCAGGAAGCAGCGCAGTTAACTTGGGTTGGCTTACAAACCAGGTAAAATTACTAGGTACAAGAGCATATACTAAAACACATCAATCTTATAACAAAAACTCTTCTACAAAATACAAACACCAGCCAGTCAAAAAAAGCAGAGAGACATTTTAAGAAATATTTGTGTCCTTTTAAAAAGAATTTTTGTAATGGAAACTTTACATCCACTAAAATAAGATATTGACTGGGACAGTAAGAAATGCAGATAAAGCATATCAAAATCACAGGATTCTGTCCTGAAGATCCGTCATTAAAGTGGATGCAAAAGAGCTAAGCTTCTTCCCGGTCTCCCCTGCAATATTTTTAAGGGACGAGATATCCTGTTGTGCCTGGAAAATGAAAACTCACATCATCAAACCGAGAACAGTGTATGAGTGTAATAGCTCAAATAGATAATACACATGCAACTGAAAGGAAAACACAAGTATATTTTCCACACAATAGAGAAACACGGTCTCTATAAATACGTGTATGGCGTCAGTGCAGGAAAACTTGGCAAATTGGTATATGCAAGTTATACCTGCAAAGACAACCGGTTAATGAGGTCACTTGCGGTAAGATCAAGCGAAGAATCATCTGAGCTGCGACCAAACAGATCAGCACTAGATATGGCAGTTGAACCCTGGACATAAAAAAAGAGAACATGTTATCAGTAACCAAGTCCATTACTAACAGTTATGGCTATGCTCATAACCATATTTATCCATATTCCATTTCACGAAACAAGCATCTATCATGTGAAAGGGTGAAAGAAAGGTAAAGAGAGGAGTTTTCCAGTCATCCGTTTACTTAAAAAATTAGAAATAGTACACAGTCATTTAGTGGCCCCCACACAATATAGGGAATAAAGGAGGGATATATCAACCCTTGCATCGCCTTAGAATTGATTTCCGGTTAAGGGAATGAATGCCAACTTTCATATAAAATGAAAATCCATTCACATGGTGGTGAAGAAATTGGTGAGGGATTTTTATGTTTAGAACAGTAAATCCCCCTAACATAATCATATGCTACTATTTGTACCAAACAAAACTATCAAACCAAAATATAGCATAATTTTTACAGGAATTAATAGATTAATATAGAAACTATTCCAGAATCCTGATTTCATGTAACAAGAGGACGGTACAGATACATACAGAAAACTTTTGCAGGGAGACTTGAGTCTCAGCATCGGCTTTGTTCTGCTCTCCAAAGAATTGTGCAGATGAGATCGATTTTGCATTTGAGAACTTCTTTCTGGCTTCATCAGTTTCCTGAATCTGAAGATGATGGGGGAAGGGAGGGGTTAAGATGGAGCTTATATTTCATCAAATCCAATCTAAAAGCAGTATCCACCCAAATTTAATCTGATCATATTAACATCATACGAAAGGCCTACAAAATAAGTCTAATGGCAGACACCAAATCACTGTTTTCGTTATCCTGAATACTACACTTGATATAATGATAAATTATAATAAAAAATCTCAAACTGTATGCATGTGATAAAGGTCTAACGTCTAGTATGAATCCAGTTTCTCAGCTATAAGCATGTGTTAAAGGTTAACGTCTTACTTGCACTTTCGAAGAATGTGAACTAGCTTTCTTTGGAAAACCACTGTCCATTCCAAAGTCTGCAAAGAAGCTTGATGACTTTGGTGGAGACACATGGCTAATCACTTGAGGACCACCAGAATTTGTTTCAGCTGATTGAACATTCTCTACATACTCAAACCGGGAAGCAAAAGATGATCCTGCTGCTGGGGTGCTGTTATTTGCTGTGGGAACTGGAACAACAACATTTTCTTCTGGTTTCTGATCATAGAGACTTTCATTTGGCTGCATTGTAAGATAGTCACGTTACATCTAACATCTTCTCAAGATGTTTCTTACAATAAAGAGCATGTCAAAAGTATTAAAAGAAATAACCTAACCTTTGTAGTAAGTTTCCGAGCTCCAAGACCCCCAGTCTTTCCAGTTTTCCTAGCACCAAGAGGCTTCTTCACAGAAGGGGTAATAACTGTATTAGAAGCTTTGGGTGAAGCAGAGACCTCAGGTGCCTCCTGTCTTCCTAAGGAGTTCTCCTTTGGAGCTTCACTGGTCTTGATATTGACAATCCCATTTGAAGCTTGTCCTGATTGGTTTGCAACAGGAGATGAAGGTGTGCCTGCCTCTTCTGCCATACTTTTAGCAACTTCTTTTGAAAGTATCTGCCTGTATAAATCAGCAGCTCTTGATGTATACTTAGCCTCAATTTTGCCCCCATCAGTCCACCCATGCTGCTTAAAGAAAACCTGTGCACGATTGTTTCCTCCAAAAATCATAGTTTTCAACTGTTCAGGAGACCATGAATCTAAATTTGTGGATCTGAAGAGAAAGATCAAGAAGGTAGTGAGATTTCAATCGTACCATATGGCACCAAGTATTAAATAAAAGGATAAACAAATATGTGGCTTAGTTGAGAAAAGATTTTTAAGGAACAATCCAATCAGCACCCTTTAAACCAAGAGAGCTGAATACATATTTCAACTACTCTATCAGCATGATAAACAAGTCTTATGCAGTCCAAGTAAGGAGAACACGCAGTTCATATATTCTTTGGTTGGTGTCTTGGCCTGAAGAAAGATACTCTATCCAGTTGTAACAAAGAGAAGCTTCAACACATCAGCAGCATACAACAAAAAGTTTCTTGAAAGTTACAACATTACTTGATTGGAAAAAATGGCAAGAAAATTTTCTACCCAAAACATGAACTCAATTGAGAAAAGCCTACAACATTCTAGCATTATGTTCTATCCTAATGTTAAACGCAATCAAGTTAAAACATTACTTTGACCCATTTTTTTTTTAAAGACTAAACAAATATAAATAGGGGTTTATGAAAAAGATCTGTAACTGGATATGAAACAAGTCAAATTAACCATATTTAAATACCACTTGTTCCTCTATCATTGAGAAGAATCTTAGAATTGCATTCTTTTTACTTCGTGTTTGCCGATCACCACAAACACCATCATGCAATAAAGATCCCAGATTGGATATACAGGACTCTAAAGATTTCTAACACCTTCGTCAATCAAGGAGCAAATCCACATGCATCGCATTCCTTTTTCCCCTTTTTGACAAGTGCATGCTTTTCAAGCTAATTCAGTCGTGATTCAATAGATACAGTTTTTTCATTATTTTAAAAGAACTTCCTAGCTGGTTAAGTTAATCTTCGAATCTAATTTTTTCAAAAGCTCTTTAATCCATCCTCGTGGGCCATTTTTTTGTTGGCATGATTGCTTGAACAGTATAAAGCCTCAACACATTCCCAATCCTTCAACTATGTTCCATCCAATAACTACGTAATCCATCTAACAACCCATTAAAATATATCAAATTCTCCACGTTTTCAAAATCTTGTATAAGAACAGGTAAACACGACGCATCAATAAACTGGAACAACCCCAGTAACATAACAAATCAGATCTACTTCCAATTAACATTGGCAAGCCATCCACGAATCAAATCAAACTAGAACCTTGAACGCAAATCTTGAAAAGGAAAATGAAAGTTACCCAAAACTGATGAACAATCTCAAAATCCCTAAATGAAATTTACCTGACGAAGCTGATATGAACACCGAGGCTGCGATGAACGGCCGAGCAGTCAATGCATAGAAATATCCCATACGTAACCGACGCCCAGGTAGGGTTCTTAGCGTTGCAATCGAAACACATCTGGAAACAAAAAAAAAAAGTAAAAAAAAAAAAAAATCACATGAAAGTTCACAAGTTTTGAAGATCGGAGCTCCAAATTACCAGATCTGAATCAGATCTCGGAATTCCAAATCAAAGGCGATTTCCGATGCACAAAAAGGAAAACTAAATAATAATTCAGGTTATATAAGTATAGCGATGGACCTTGTTTTCCGATTTTGCCTTGAGTTTTCTAAAGACGGCATTTCTGTCGTTCAAATTCTCCGACGCCATTAGAGATGATTATGAGAAATTGTGAGAGGAAAAACGGAGAGGAAAATCCGAAGAGGTGCTTCAGACACCTCCTCAGAATCGGAGAACAGGGAAAAAAAAAAAAGGATTAGAAACAAAAAAGGGCGACTAAAATTTTAAAAGGTTTTTTTGGTTGTCGTTCTTCGTTTCTCTTTCTTTTCTCTGTATGAAAGCTTTTATTTTTGGAAAGATGATCTTCAATGACTAGAATAACCTTGCCTCTTCTTAGGCCATGTTTTTCGAAAATAAAAATAAAAAACCTTGACTCATTTAAGGAAACTCCTGAGCCCAAGTTTTTCTTAAATTTTTTTCTTTTTTAAAAAAACATAAAGGAATATTCCTGTTTTGCACTAGCATCAAGCTTGTTGTTCTTACTAAGTGTCTCACAATATGAATTAGAAACAAAACATTTGATTGTTATAGTGTAAAAGCTTTCACATATTACAGTGTTGAGAAAAAGTGTTTCATAATATAAAACTCTCACATGCTACAGTATTTTCAATCAAAGTTAATTCTAACCAATGCTCCCAAAACAAGTATGATCTACGACTGTTTATTTTAAAAACTCATAACACGATATAAAATTGTTTTCAATTGTTAATTAGACCGTTAAAAAATTAATCTAATAGCTAAAATACCATTGTCTTTTAATAAAACAAAATTATCTTCTTCATCATAAAAATTCTTAAAATATTAATAATAATCTTGACATTTTTTTAAAGGAAGTGTCCAAAATCACCTTAGTGCTTAAATGTTAGGTGAGCGAGCATTAGTAAAACGTAATTTGACGCTATACCACCTCCACGAGTGGTTTCTTGGTGTTTGTTGTAGTCGGTGATTTGTGTCATTGTTAGTGTATCTTTTCCAAAGAACATGATCAATTTTGTAAATTCCAAAGTCAGGGGATTAATTTCAAATTTGATCATAAAAAAAAATCATAATTACCGCCATAACAAAATAAAACTTAAGTATTTATTTCATTAAGACGTCAATTTTTTAAATCTTTTCAGTCCTATTTACTCAACAAGTAACCCATACGTAATAAAAACTAGAGTAAATAATTCAGTTGGTTTTCAACCTTTTAAAAATATGTAATTAGTCCCAACTTTTTTTTTATTTAACAGGGTAAGGGTGCAATTTAGTCCTTAGACGTTAAGTTTAACTGTTAAAAATTACTAAATATTATTTTTAATTAAAATTACTAAATTACCTTTCAAATAATTGATACGTTAAAAAATTAAGAACAAAAAGAAAAAAAAAAAACTCAAAACCCAAACCCATTCCCAAGCCTGACACCTCATCCCCCGTCGCCCACCCCTAAAAAGTGCCCCATTCCACGTCGACAACCCCTTCTCCGAGCCCAACACGATCGTAGCCCCCTCCCCATTGCCCCCACCTTTGTCACAGACCCCACCTCTAGGCGCCCCATCAAAACCCACCCCGTCGCGACCTACCCCCTGCAATTCAGCATTAGTCGATAGATGTGGGTACCTGTCGTGCACAGATCGAGATCGAGAAAGAAAGAAAGAGAGAGAGAGCTATGAGAGAGAGATAGAGCTGCGATGGATGTGGGTTGGTGACAGGTGGGGGATGCCAGAGTAGGAAGAGCAATACGTCCGAATATATTAGCTCAAGTGGTTCCTTAGCCCTTTTGCCTTTTGTAGATAAAAGCCTTTTAGTCATTTTACTTTTAAGACAAGATTCACAAACTGGTAGAGAACTAACTTTTAGTTCTCTTGAAGGACCAAATATGACTTTAATAATATACTTATTTTTTATTTTTAACGTTTTAATTATAATTTTTTTAAAACATATAAGCTATTTTACTAAAATACCCTCACTAAAGTGGTCAAAATATTTTTTAACGGTCAAACTTAATGGTTGAGGACTAAATTGTACCATTTTTAAAAGGTTAAACCTAGGGTGTTTGTTAAATAGATTCAAATTAGTGATTTAATTTGAGTTAATGTGATTTGAATTAGGATTTGAGTTAGTGATTTGAATTGTTATTCTAATTGACGTTTGGATGTGCATTTAAGTTTTAATCTGAGTATGTAATAAAATTAAAATTTGTGTTTCGAGAGGTAGTAAAGATAGTTTTTGATTTATTAATAAATCTGATAAAATCTTAATATTAATGATCTTAAAAAATATGCAATATAGATCTTGATTTATTCCTCTCTTTATTAGGAACACAGTGAAAAAAGAATCATCTCAATTAGATATCAAATGAAGAAGTTATGATTTTTTTTCCTCAAATATAAAAGAGAGAATTTTAGTTTTTACTATAATAAATATATTTAAATATCAAAGGGATGAAACTATGAAAACTTAGATTCTTGATACTCAAATGATTCAGATTTTGGGGGAAACAAATACGTATCCAAATGATTCTTGATACTTAAATCCAAATTTGAGTCCATTGAGTTCAAAAAATGCATAAAACAAACATACCCCTAATTAATTAAAAAAAGTTAAGAACCCTTTTTAAAAAAGTTAAAAACCAACGGAATTATTTACCGTATAAACTATTAAAAATAGTCATTTATCAACCTGTCATGCGACCCCTCGTCATTAAATTGTCTGGTTGGTAAGTCTTTGGTTGATTAGTCTTTAACCTATTTTTCATTTGAGGGAATGCATTGTATTTAATTCCTTCTATTAATTAAGAAAAGTTCGCGAGATTGTTATTGTTCAAGATGTCGCTCTCTTCTCTTAAACTTGTTGCGACTCTGGTTCACGAACTTTTGCGCTTTTGTCCCAAGTTTTGTCCATCGTGGAGTTTAACAGTTGGACAAGCGTTCAGATAACAAACATAAAGAATCTTTACGTGTCAAATGTTCAAAAATATTTGTCTAATTGAAAAAACCCTTTGTCTTTTATTATGAATTTTTTTATTATGTGACAATTAATAGAATATAAACTTTGTCACGCAAGACTTAACAAATGGTGTGCGATATTATGTATGAACCATAAATAATTACAAGTGTCTTTTTATTTTTTGAGTTTTTTATCTGTTTTGAACAGTGATTATGATATCGTGATAAAACTTGTGTAAATTTTGTAACAATTTGAATTTGAGGTGTCACCATACGAACATTAGGTAAACAAGTGTTGTATAAGGATTGATGCAATCCTCTATTTTGAGAAAAATTATCATATTTCCAATGTAAACACACAGTTAAATTTAAATTTTAGGTGATTAAGTGGAACATTTCATTATAAAAAAGACCCAATATTAGGTTTGTCCTATATTTTTTATTTATTATTTTAAAATATGATGAAAAGGAAAAGTATGGAAATGTTCTTTGGAGTATGTTTGGTAAGATAAAGAGATGAATGGAGAAAGATCGGTGAAGGGAGACTTTTTTTTCTATTCCACTATCTTGTATTCTTTACTGATATAACAATTTATACAGTCCATCAATTAAAGGTTCGAAAAAATCACTATCCATCAAAAACTTTAGTATGAAATGGTAAAAAGGAGAATATAACAATTAAAAATAAATATTTATTCACGTTTCATTTTAACTCTTTATCTTTCTAACCAAACAAGATAGTTTACAATTATCATAACCCTCTTCATCCTTCATATTTCTCATCTTTCTAACTCTTTTCATCTTTCATCTGCTTTATCCTTCCTACCAAACAAAACCCTCTTTATTATTTGAGATAAAATTTACTTTCACATGCATTAGATTTTGGTGGCAATCGGCCGTTACATCCGACCATTAACGACTGGGTTGGGATTGGATGGCAAAAGCTGAACCCACCGATTCAATACCCTTTTTTTTCTGGGAAAAAAAAATATATTTCTTTTTTGGCTTATTGTTGTTCAGGGGTTATATATATTAAAGTTACCTTAACTTGCTCTAAATCAATAAGGAAGACTACTTTTCCTAAATCTCACCAAAAGCTGATGAAGGTTATTCTACTATTTAACACTCATTAAAGTTTTTTTGAGTAAAGTTAACCATCACTCCCTTTCTTTTATTTTATTTTTTTCAGATTTATTGTGGGTCAAATTAAATTAGCATACAGGTACTTCGTACAATTCAATGGGCTATTTGGGAGAACTTCCAAAATGCTGTTTTTGGCTTTCTGAGTCTAAAAACTGCTTTTACAATTGTTTGATGAACTGTCAAAAGAACTTTTGCTCTCTAGAAGTGTTTTCTATCAATGTCACAACATATAGCTTCTCAAAAAAACATTTCTGAAATAGACTTGAAACTTATACCAGAATATCAATAATATACTATAAACTTAAATAAAACATTTTTGTAACTTTTAAAAATAATTGAAACCATTTTGACCTATTAACTCTTTTAAAAATATAGTTTCAACCACTTACTGAGAAGCACCAACTTTTGCTTCTCTTCTTTTATTAAATAAAAACATAAGCAAAAGCTGTATCACACGGGCATAATATCTTAATTTACTAGCGTGAAATTCCCTGAATTTGAAAGAAACAAACGTTCATTTAGTCAAATGATTAGGTAGAATAATATGATACTTTTACTTATCACTAATTTACAGCAATGACAGAGAGGATGAGCACATAGGGATACCGTATTTTAAATGACCATATATGTATATTGTTCCAGGTTGTTTGGAACATTTTATTTATAAGGGGTGAAAATGTAAAATGATCAAATAACAGAGCAATAACAAGTATGGAATTTTAGTTAATAATAATTTCAATAATCAAAGTATTACATAGAAATAAATAGGATAATATTTAAATGTAGACTAAAAGAAAATTTAACTATTGATTTGAGTACTAAACATGACTGTCAAGAATGATGAAGGTGATTGGATCCCTTGAAGGAATTGTATAAAGTTGATGTTTGTGTATAGCCTAAAATGTTAAAAGAGATTAGAACTATATGGAATGTAAAATGTTTCACCACAAGAAAAACTACATTTAACGACATATTATTTATGATATGTAGTTTTTTAATATCATTGAAAAATACATACAACAACATCTCCAACAAAGATATCATTAACAACATTTGAAACGATAATTAACGACATCTATATAGATGCCGTATTAAATGTCTCATTTTAACAATAATAGTTTAGTGTCGTTAAATTATTTAACGATAAGTAGGAGATATCGTCAAAGCCTTGGGATTCGATGACATCTCTCATAGACGACATTGGTCAAGATGTCGTCTATAAGGGATGTCGTAGAATCTCCAAGGCTTTGACGACATCTCCTACTTGTCGTTAAATAATTTAACGACACTAAACTATTATCGTTGAAAGGAGACTTTTAATACGACATCTATGTAGATGTCGTTAATTATTGTTTTAAATGTTGTTAACGACATTTTTGTTGGAGATGTCGTTGTATGTATTTTTCAACAACATTTAAAAACTATATGCTGTAAATAATATGTCGTTAAATGTAATTTTTTTTGTAGTATTTGCAAGGTAATAGAGTCTGAGTTCAATCTAGTTTTCAAGCTGGGTGTTGTATTGTTCTGACTTTGTGTTGTGAAGTGTTGTGAGTTGGAAATGCAAGCTATTTATAGGCATGATTAAGAGCAGTCTTGCCAATTGTGCTTGCTGCCAGGTTTGCTAGAACATTTCACAACATAATTGGTATGATACCGAGTTGGACTAACCAAACCTTGTACAACATACTAGGTATAAGCATATAAACCAAGTATGATTCCAGGTTCACCTAACTATGTATAATATAAACCAAGTATAATACCAGGCATGAAATACCAAGTACAGTACACTAGATATGAAATACCAGGTACAAAAGTTTGTGCCAAATTGGTTGCACCAAGTAAGGATAGGCTGAAATTTCAGGTCAACATAAGCTGGTCCAATGTGCCAAGTTCAAGTTTGCATAATACCAAGCTCATTCAACTTGGTTCTGACACATTTCAAGTCATGCCTTTTCTCATACCAGTTTAATTAATTGATTTAAAATCACTCCAATCTAATCTCAAATATTTCCCACCTTGGTGTTAATCGATTTCACCCTTTGAATCAAATCTCTTCTAAACATAGAGCCCATTACATGCATAGAAGATTTTTTTTTCAGGCATGCATAAACCAGTAGCTCTTTTTCCTATAAATAGCAGACCACATCACTATTTGGAGTATGTAGTTTCACTACATTTTGCAGCAGTACTACACTTGCAATCGTGCTTTCTAGTAACATCAATCCTTCTCCAAATCGTCTCATTGATGTCAATGTTCTTTATGACCTTTAAGGTGATTTAGAAATACTTCCCTCAGATTTGTTACTCTTTATCAACAATCTTTGGAGACGTGTGGTGTCTTTAGAATATGTTGTCCATGTTGTGAGGGAGTCTCATGACGCTGGGCGTTTTGAACGTTACAACCTTCTTATTCAAAAGGACCACATGGCTCAACAAATAAAGAGTATGAGCATTCACCTTTTGTCGCTAAAAACTGATTTATCTCGTACTCATGCTGCACTTTTTAAGAGGGAGACTAAAATAAAAATTATCCCTGCTTATTATGAGAGGAATGCTAAATCCTTGAAGGCAGAATTCCAACGATAGTTCCATTGCTATCTGGATACAACATACGCCTTGTCATCTATATTCCTACCAGCTCCTATGCTAATTTGCTTACCTTCTATTGAGAATCTTGGTGTGCCATCGTTTGTTGGGGCATATGGTGGACCATCAGCTCCATCGACAGATAAGAAGATAGGATTGATATACGTCTTTTACGAGCGAGGCCATGAATAGTGTCTGTATTCTTTTCTTTTTATTATTTTTACTTTCTCTCTCTCTTTTTTTTTTTTTTTGAAATCTATAAGCCATCTTTTGGCTAAAATAGAATGTTGTCTATTCTCACACAATTGTGCTATAAATTTTTTTATCATTATTAGCATTTAATAACCATCATATTTTTTTTTTGTTTTTCCTTTGTTTTTTTTTATTATTATTATTATCACCTCTTTTTTTTTCTTTAATAAGCAAGTGTTACAAAAACTAGCACGATTTTACATACTTGGTATATATGTCTTTTTAAGTAATTGTTGCAGTAAAGAAAGGTTTTCCACACTTGGTATAAGATTTGCATTCCTGGCACCGGATTTTGTTACCTGAAACTAGGGTTGGCAATTTGTGTTCATGTGTCATGTTGGCACGTGCCAATACGTTTATAACACGACATGATTAGACTAAACACAAACATAACACGATTAATAAACGTGCTTAAAATACAAACATGAACACAACCCTCCTATAACATGTTTAACACGGCATGACATAATTAAACAAAAACTTACTATATAATTTTTTGATTATATAATTTTTTTATAATTTTGACTCTAAACTAAAAGGCCTTAAATATTGATGTAAAAAATGTAATAATATTTAATTATTAAATATTTGGAACTATATTTTCCCCCAATCTTTAAATTTTTGATAGCTAAGATTGGAGAAAAATTATTTTAAAGCTATAAACAGCTTTATCGTCCAGGCATGAGAAAGAAAGAAACTGGTATGTTTATATAGAGAACTTGAGAGAAAGACTCTTGTTTCCTTTCCTTGTGAGACTTTTGAAAGCTAAAAGTTTCAAAAGCATAAAATCATAATAAATAAATTAAAAGCCATCATTTAACATCAAGCACTTTTCAGCGTGGTTGTGGCAAGTGCAATAATGTATACCTCAGGTGCAAGGTTTGAATAAACGTGTTAAAGTGTGTAAACATGCTAGCACGAATCCAACATGTTTATTTCGTGTTATTCGTGCCAACCTTTTTATGGTCAAATTAATATACGTGTAGTCCAAACCCATTTATCTCGTGTTGTTTTTGTATCGTATCATCGTATCGTATCCAAAATTACTGGCTCTATCTAAAACTTTTCTTATCTAGTATGAAGCCTATATGTACGTGGTATTTTTATGCTTTTAAAAAGATTTTCATACTTGGAATTTTTATACCTAGTATGAAGCTTACTGCCTGATTTTTAAACCTGGTATGAGGCGGTTAGTATGTTCGAGGATTTTCTTACTAACATTTTCTTCCTTTGAAATAAAAAAACTAGTTAGAAGAATTCTCCCCTTTTGATGTTGGTAATTGTTGGAATTAAAAAATAGGAAAAGCAGCGGAAGGGGGGGATCGTTGACAAACAAAAATTTTTCAAAAACTTTGTTCATCGGGATAGATATATAATTTTAATTAATAATAGAAAGCTTTAGGAATTTTACAAACTTTTTGAAGACTATCAGGGTATCCTAGCTTTCCTCTTTGACACCACGATCTTTCAATCCAAGCCTCCACACCAATGGAAAGACGAGTGGGCGTCAAACTGCAAGAATGAATTTTTCTCACACTTTTCTGAATCTGCTATGTACTCAACACATGAGATAGCAGACCCTTTTTTTTTTCAGAGAAGAAC
>CAMOHE010027067.1:0-35938 GCA_946598075.1 Artocarpus hirsutus
TAAGATTTTAGCTTCTAGTCTTCCTTTTGCAAATTATGTTTTAAATTACAAGAGTTGAAGGGTACAAAACTAAACAGATTAATCAAGGGAATATATAAGCACAAAATCAAGGGAACATTTCTTGATTTTTCCCGAAATCTATTAGCGAAAGCATATAGTTGACAGGCCCATGCCAGTCATATTTCTACGCAGAGGGATCCTTTCATGTCGTAAGTGGGGTCTGTGTTCTATTTTCGTGTGTCTTCCTTCTATTCAGAATTTTCTTGGCGAGAAAAGCTAGACTAATTAAACAACTAAAGCAAACTAACCTTGACCTATCTATAACCAAAAACTTAGTGTTTGAGAAGTCAATTCAAATGGGTGGTTTGAACCTTAAATATCGTAACAATTTGAATTTCATGAGAAAAAAAGTTGTAGCAAAATTACTTTGAACCAAAACTTTTTGGTTCGTACCAAATTCCCAAACGGGTGGTCAAATGGGTTATATATGAACTCTTGGTCTTAAACTTTGTGATCAGGATTTGTTTTCAAGTAACAAGCAGTTGAAGAACTTGCAGTTGTATAGTGAGGCAACTCTTCAATGCGACATGTGAAAAGAGACGATTTGCTCTGCGTTTTTTCGTTATACTAGTGAAGTTTCCCCCCTTTTTTTTTTTTTTTTTTTTAAAAGCACTACTATAGCAAGTTAGCCCATGTAGAAACAACCAGACAGACACAGCCGTAGGCTCAATGGTACTATTTCATAATAATGCAATTTAGACAGTTACAAATGCCACAAAACAATAGACTTTTGGATGGGAACCAGAGCCATGGCTTCTCCAACTTCGTCTGTGTTTTCATTGCTTTAGTAATGCAGTTGTTGGAGGTATTTTCGCAACGATTTGACTTTGAGAGTACGAGCTAATAAGTTAACTCAAGAGCAGCCTGAGCCCACGCTTGGCTAAGATTCCTCGAGCCCATGCTCGGCCCAACATTCAAAGAGAGCTCAAGCAATGCATCAGATTGTCACGATCGAAAATTCAACACGCTAACATTGGAAGACGAATCATTATCATACGAAAGGACAGAGATGAAGCACAATAGACTGAGAATGGTAATGACACGAGGCGATGAATATTCTAGATTCTTCGCAATGGAGAGGTCAAGAAACACATTTTTTCAATATTGGAAGTGTTGAGCCAAAATAAAAAATAAGGGTGTTCATGGATAAGATTTTATAGATTAATAGGGTGTTTGGCTAGTGATGAAAACTATTAGTAGAAATCGTTTTTATTATAGTATATGAGAATTATACACTGAGCAACTTTTTTTTTTATTGTAGCATGTGAAAACTTTACACTGTTTATAATTGAGTTTGCAGTTCACACCACCTTTAGCCAAACACCTTCTAAGGGTCAATCCGTAATCCAATCTGTATATATCATATTGAAAAAAATCTCCATCTAAAACTAATCCATAAACGTCCTAATTCAATCTAAAAATTACGGATTTTACAGATTGAATTTCACGTATTTACAAATTGAGCCCTTAAATTTATTAAAAAACTAGAATGTAAAATTAACATAATATAAGATAATATAATTCAATAAAATCCAATATATTACAATCCAATCTAATATAAGTCTTTCATAATAAACTAAATTGTAACATTATAAAACATTATAACTAACAAAATTAAATAAACTTTAGACATGAGTAAATAATATCGGTCTTTGTAGTTTTTTTTTTTGTATATATATGTATATGTAATCTATATATAGTTTGGATTCACAAATTATATGGATTAGGAGGTATTTAATACATAATCCTATGCATATTTTGGAGCAAAATTTCGTCCAACACTAATCCAATGTTCTTGGCTAAACAATTATAATTGAACGAAAAAGTACGCTAAGTAAATTGGATAAATTATTCAAAGAATACAATAACCTTAAGAAAATAAAAAGAACAAAGTGAGGAAATCTTAAGATAATTGTATGCGGAGTTCTCCATTTTTCTCTCAAATTGAGGCAATTTATAGTACATAGGAATTGAGGAGTTTAATTCTCCAATAAATTTAAATTTGAGAGTTGTTTCTCTTTTATTACAACATTAAATCTTCCACCTCTTGGGTGTCATAACTGAAATTATAATTATTATAATTTGATCTATAGACATTTAACGTCTTTAATCCCTAACCGTTTCTTTTGTTTGATGAAGCTTGGCGACTTTTGATCTTCCAATTCCCACCCGAATACGTGCTCAGGTGTTTGGTTCATTACCAGAGTGTGCACTAAGGACCGGAGCGGACACTAAGAACCAGGGCAGGCATTAAGAACCGAAGCGAGCATTAAGGATTGGAGCAGGCGCTAAGGATCGGAGCGGGCGCTAAGGACTCAAGTATGCATGCAATAAAAACCCAAGTATGCACTAAGGGCATTAGAACCTGTATTCACTCCTTTTCGAATAATCCGCCCAACATCAAGTTTCTGAGTGTAGCATGTCGAGTGAAGGGAACTATCTTTTTTTTTTTCTACCATGAATAATTGAGATATGAAAAAGAACTTTCGAAGATTTTTTTTCTTTTCTATATGTTTTATCTTCCATAGAATCTGATGACATTTGCCGAAGTGGATACTCGAGAACTTACTCAAGTAGACGCTTTGGACCTTACTTGAGTGGACGCTTTGGACCTTACCCAAGTGCTTGCTCATGTCACTCCATTTTTTATACCACATAATTTTCTTTAACATTTTTTTTCTCTCTCTTCTTCTTTTTCTCTCTCTCTCTTTTTTTTCCTTACACATGGACAGTGGACGTAATTCTCGCCCATCTTATGATCACCGCAATGGTGGAAATAATAAGTACTCCAACTTGTGTGACCGTTATGATCATATAGAAATTAGATATCGGTCTCAAGATTGGAGGTCTCGTTGGGAGGTAATGAATGCCAAACTTCCTTCGATCATCCTTCAATCATGAAGCTTTTCAAGAACGCTTGAAAAAACAAAGAACCCCTTTTGATGTTGGTCCTAATACTCCAAATTATGCCACTTCTTCAAATTTTTGGGTACATAGAACCAAAGACACGCTTCCCGCTTCTCGGCCGTCAAACAGAACTTCTTGTCATGTCACCAATCAACTGCTAAAGTAGTACCTACTGCGAATCCTCAAAAGCGTGTTGACACAGCCGAAGCAAAGGAATTTTTTGACTTGGGAGGCTCAAACCTGCGCTGGGTATAGAGGTAAAGATTTTTTCCCTTTTTTTAAACCTTACCCATGCACTTGCTACATCATGGGCATATGCTTAAACCTTCTCCGTTTGTTTTTGTTTGTTTGTTATGTTTTGTTTTTTTTTTTAATCTCACTTTAGTGTTTTTCTGTGTATGTTTTAGCTTCATGCGGACATTTTTGTTTTCAATTCTCGTGCTAAGAAAATGGTTGGGGAAGCTAAGGAAATCACTCCTAAACTGAAAGACATTGAAGATGAACTCAAAGCCACTAAAACAAAGTTACTCGAGTCGGATTCTAAATTCGAGTCTCTTCTTGCTTCTTCAGAAAATGACAAAAAAGCTCTCGAGGATGCCAAAGCCGCATTGGAACAATCTCTAAATATATCCAACAAGTGTGGTGCTGAGCTTGAACTAGTGAAGAACGAGTTATTACTTGCCCGAGCCCAAAATACTGCTGATCAAAACTGAACTTCTTGGACGATTCGAGGATGAGTATTGGCTAGGTGTCAAGCATGGGAAACAAGCGGTTGCCACATTCAACCCTAGGGTTCAATTTGATCTAACTTTTGATGAACTTCCTGAGGACAATTCCCGCAATGACTCACCTCCAGCAATCCCTCGACAGAGACTTGAAGTATTTTTTTTTTTTGTCATGCTTGTTTGTCTCCATTTGCTTTTCTCATATGGATTCCTATACTTGAGTTTTTCTTTAAAGTATTTTGGTCACCATTTCGGCAATAAAATTATCATTATTTGCTTGTGATAACATATATATATATTAATTTGGTCTTGCAAAAATCATTCATTTTATTTTATTTTTTTTCAACTGAATTCATTCAATTTAGTTTTGGGAAATTAACTTTTAAGTTCGGTTTTATGGGACTTGTACAATTCTGATATGTCGAATTAGCTTTTTTTTTTTTTTTTTTCAATTTTTTATGTTTAATCCTGTTAAACTTAATCAATTTAGTATTGCTAAATTAACTTTGTTTTGTTTGTGTGTGTGTTCAGTCTTGCTGAACTTAGTCAATTTGGTATTGCCGAATTAACTTTAACCCTTTTTTTTTTTGTTTAATTCTGCTGAACTTTGTCAATTTGGTACTGTCAAATAAACATATACTTTAACTTTAACTCTTTTTTTTTTTTTTGTATTCAGTTTTGCTGAACTTAGTTAATTTAGTATTGCCAAATTAACTTTTACATTTTTTTTATTTTTTTTGCGTTCAGTTCAGCTAAACTTGAATAATTCAGCCTTATCAAATTAACTTTATTTTGGTGTTCAGCCCTGTTGAACTTGTTTAATTCAGACCTGCTAAATTCACTTTATTATGTTGTGAGTGTTCAACTCTTTTTTCTTTTCTTTTTTCTTCTTTTTTTTGTTTCACCCACGGGGATGCTTGGGCTCTGCTTGGGCTCTTACTTGAGCCAACGAGCTTTTCCCGAGCAAGAGCTTGGGTACCCAGGTCCTTTACCCATGCTGATGCTCGGGTGCTTAGATTCTTGCCCGAGCAAGTGTTCAAGTGCTTTGGAATCATCTTGAGTCGATGGCGGAGTTTAGTTTTTCTTGAATCTTTTTGATCGCTGGAGTAATCTTGTAACTCTTTTATTCAAACCTCCTATTTGTTGCGTCAATGTGACTTTCTTTAGAACTTTCTCCATGAGAATAATTCGTTATAGCCTTTTTCAACACGTTGAGGTCGAACCTTCTTTCTCCATAGATGCGGTGTATCTCATTTTATCTGTTGGAATTGTCTTGGGTGCGTGGTGACTCCACGTCTTTGTCTAATGTAATTCGTAACTTCGATTGTGAAAAGTACATACCTTTTCTCTTTAAAGAATACACAAGTTAAATAGGTGGTTGGGGTGCTACCTGAGCAGGTGCCTGGACATTACCCAAGCAGATGCTTAGATGCACCCAAGCCAATGTTTGGGACTTCCCGTTCCGATGCTTGGGCCTACGTTCATATGAGGCCATGATGTTTATCTTGCTTTGGTTAGCTTGGACTTTGCAAATAATTTGATTCCTGAAGATGTCAAGGCGACCATCGCGTTGAAGGTGGCTTACTTTAGCAAAGCTAAAGGAAGTCTGCGTCGTCAACTTCATCAAAGCTTCCTTTTGAGTGTACCTATAGCTTATTGAAAACGTTGTTGTTGAACAAGCGAACCTTCTCCTAGCCATTCTTTCGGTTGGTCTTCCTCCTTGATTTGACTTTGTTTTCCTTCCATGCTCAGCAAAACTTCCTGGTGGTGCTTGTTGTCCATTGACCTAAGTAATGTTGCGTCCAAGGTAGAGGAGCTCAGTCACCACTGCCTCTTGGTTCTCCATACCTTAAAATTCTTTTATGATCAACCCAAGCACCTGCTCGGGAAGTCTACCTAAACAGCTGCTTGGGATCTACTCGAGCACCTTTGGGACTTAGCCAGGTACTTGCTTGGTTTGTTTCTTTTTTTTTTCTTTAATAGCATTTTCTCACTCATTCCTTGTCCTCATTTCCTTTCTCAGGGTAAGGCAAGATGATTAAAGTAGCTTATAAAATAAGAAAAATATTTAAGAACACTTTGATTTTATTTCAATTTTTCATTTTGCCTTTTAAATAGGCATTGCATCAAATTTGTAAGCTTTACTAAGAAAATATTTGTAAATTATTCAAGATAACATGACATGGGAATTGTTGTAGTTTTGAGATGGTATCATGCATTTAGCCCATTACACAAATCGGTGATGTAATACCCCTCCAATTCCTCCGATTACGAGGGGGTCCAAGTGCTACCTGCTTCTTTATTTTTGTTCAGTCGAGCTTGAGCTTCTATTCTATAGAAGACAGAAGTCCTTAAACTCTTTGTTTGAGTGTGTCGACTCTTACATGCTTGAGAGTTTGGTTGTTTCCATGGTTGAAGTCATTGTTGTAGGGGCAAGTTCCTATATTGTACCCCTCTTGGTTGATTCTTTTCCTCAATCTGTTGGCTCCGATCACACCTCACACTTTGTAAGTTCAACGCCGATGCTTGTTGGTTCTTGCCTGGTAGTGTAGCGTTAACGGTGGAGATGAGCTTGCCATAATAAATCCCTCCAAATTCCGCGTATGTTCTTTTAGCCTATTCCTGTAGATCAGGTGTCTTGGAACATGCCTCGCTCTTCCTTTTTTCTTGGTCCTTATTGTTTGTGCTTAATGTTGTGGAGTTTGATCCTACTAAAGGTGTTCCTGCGCCTACCTGTAAAGTCAAGGATTGTTGTGGGGTTCATTTTACTCTTTTTTTTTTTTTTTTTTGGTTTGCCATGTTGTCGTTCATTTGGGCATGTTTAGACCGTTGATTCTTTCTTGAAGCATTCTTGCCATTTCTGAAAGCAAATGAAAAGGAAATTTTTTTTAAAAATGCTGGTGAAAGCTTAGAATGCTAATCACACAAGGTTCTCCTTCTAGCTTTAAAATTTTGTCCAACACTAATCCAATGTTCTTAGCTAAAAAATTGTAATCAAACGAAAAGCATGGTAAGTAAATCAGATAAATTACTCAATGAACATAATAACCTTAAGAAAATAACAAGAACAAAGTAAGGAAATCTCAATATAATTGTATTTAGAGTTCTCTATTTTTCCTCCCAAATTGAAGGTATTTTTAGTATATAAGAATTGAGGAGTTTAGTTCTCTAATAAAGAGTTATTTCTCTCTTATTACAATATTAAATTCTCCATCTCTTGGGTATTATAACTGAAATTATAATTATTATAATTTGATTTATGGACATATAACGTCTTTAAACCCCAACTGTTTCTTTTATTTAATGAAGCTTGGCGAGACTTTTGATCTTCCAATTCCTACCCGAATATGTGCTAGGTGCTCAAGTCACTACTGGAGTTAGCGCCAAAGACCAGAGCTGGCATTCGGAGCAAGCACTAAGAACTGAAGCGGGCATTAAGGATCAGGGCAGGTGCTAAGGATCGGAGCGGGCGCTAAAGACAAGTATGCATGCAATAAAGACCCAAGTATGCACTAAGTAAACAAAAAAAGTGGAGTTGCATAACGTTCTTATGGAAGTTATTCTGTTGAGGAATTTTCATAAATAATATTTTTGAAACTTATATTTTATAAGTAATATACATGTTTAAATATAGTATAAGTTAAACATATAATAAAAGTGCAGTGTGACACAACTTTTTTAAGAGTGATATGAATAGACAGAATTTTTAAAAGTGTGGCATAACATATAATTTTTTTCTATTTTGTATAAGTTAAGCGATTCATATGAAGGGAAAGCCAACCAATCATGAATCATGTAAACCAGTCACGATTTGTTTAATGAACGTGTTGACATGTTGTGTTGTATTTTGTGTGTAATAAAGTTATTTTATGTTTATATTTGGGAACTAATATATTTGTTAATCATGTCGTGTTTGTGTTTATATTAACTGAGTCGTCTCATAATTATACTATCTAAACACGACATACGAATACGAATTGCATGAGAAAGGTTATCGTATACAAGGGTCTGGATGAAAAATGGGTAAATATAACCACTCATGACCTTTGAATTAATCCCAGATATTACACGCAAAAAAAAAAAAAAATTTCTTTCTCCTCGTCTGTAAAAGGCAACATTGGAAGCAAGACAAAAATAGATCACATCCAGACAATGTGGCGAACAAGCATTTTGCAAGCATTGTGATTGTGAAGAAAGAAAAAGAAAGTGTGAGGGAATGAAAGAGTGCGGAAAAGGAGAGTGTAGTGTGTACATGACAGCGAGAAAAGAAAAAAAAGAGAAAAGAAAATAAAGAGTGAAAAAAAAAATTAGATACTCGGTAAAAAAAGCCAGGATATGTACATTTCTTTTGTTTATTCCATATTTTTCCTTAATTATTACGAGCTAGAACCTCATAGACACCAATAATGTGAGATTTGTGGTTTACTCTAGTTAAGGAAGCAAATCTCACACGTCATGGTGTAAGACTCATTGGTTACATCTCTCTAAAAAAATGCGAAATTTTAAAGACACTAAATGGTATAGAATTTGTAATTGACAATGTTTAAATTAAATTTTCACTCAGACATGGGTTTTTTATTTAGAAATGGATAGAATTTAAAAACGATAGAATTAAGCATTCAAAGTTTGATAGAGCCTTGTGACGTCAGAGCTGGACACTGATGATATTGCAACCACACCTGTAACTATGCTTCCCTGTAATGTGTAAAGGCTATTGGTTTTCTTACCTTTCATCACAACTAGTGCATCTTTTGAGACTTGCATAGCTCCATCTTCAACTCTGAAGCTGCAACTGATGAAGGCGAGTGTACTCAAGGAAATCAAGTTCTTCCTCAATTTTGAAACATGCTTGACATCGGTTAGTATTCTCACAACTCTGACGAACATTTTGATTTTTATTGTGCCTATACCAACCACCTTACAAGCCACATTATTTCTCATGAGGACCTTGCCCCCATCCATGTATTAGTAAGAGTGAACCAAGCTTTATTGGGACACATGTGATATGAACACCCCAAATCAAGAATCCACTCATCACCTGAGTTGCTAACAAAAACTAAAAGAACATCAGCACTATCATAGCTATCTGCTACAACTACATCTTTAGAATCATAAGATTTTTCTTTGTCATTCCCTTTGCCCTTAGAACAATCCTTTTTAAAATGTCTTTCTTTGTGATTGTGAAAACACTCTTTCTTACTAGACCTAGATTTTGATCTAGATTTGCCTTTACCCCTACTGGAATCTCTTTTTTCTATTCTTCCTCTTGCCACCAAACTCTTGTCAGAGCCCTCGTTTTTATTTTCGGACGCTCTTGTTTTCAATTCCTTGGAAGTTAAGGCTACTTTAGCCTCTTCCATAGTAAGAGTATCTCAACCATGCTTCATTGTATCAATAAATTACTCATAAGAATTTGGTAAAGAATATTACAAAAGAATGGCTTGTTCTTCATCATCAATTTTGAAATCAATATTTTTCAAGTCGGGGATAATTTTGTTAAAATCATCCAAGTATTTTGTAAGCACCTTTATGCATTTGAAGAGTGCACAATTTCTTCTTCAAATATAACCGATTAGTGAGTGACTAAGTCATGTATAGGCTTCCCAGCTTCAACCATTGCTTTGCTGCTGAATCCTAGTCAAAGACTTCTTGCAACAAGATAATATCGTGTGTTTTTCCTATAATCTCGTCCTTTTCTTTGTATGCTAGAGACTCCAACAAAGCATCTCCACTTTTTAAGACTTTGTCCAAATCTTGATGTACCAGCAGAACTTGCATCTTAACCCGCCATAGACTAAAATCATTTTCTCCATTAGATATCTCCACATCAAATTGTGCCATAATGTTGACTCTAATGCTAGTTTGTTGGTGCGGAATGCCGATATGGGGAAAATAAATAAACAGTAAAATAAGGTGATTTAATTTAAACACAAGAAAAAGGACACCAGAGATTTATAGTGGTTAGGCCGTAAGCCTACATTTACTGTCAGAGAGCAGCAAGAAAATTTTTACCATGTAAAAGAAGCTTATTACAATGTCATCGATAAATACCACTCACAATCCGAAGTCCCATTACACCCAAGAATGCTTTTACTTAAACTCTTCTTAACACTAAAGCATTATTAGCTTATTAAACAATCGTTCTTTTACTAAAGAAAGCTCACTCCCTAAAGAATCATTCTTTCACTATGAAGAGCAAAGAAAGAAAGAAGATAAGAAACTCCTTTGATTACTTGGAGTTTGGTATGTTGCAGTTGGAGGAAGTGAAGACTATTTATAACCTTAGCATATGGCTTTTCACGCTTCATAAACAAATGGTCTTTCACATTTCACCTTTATGAATTAGGTTGGTTAATGGCCAAAATACGCAACATAATTTATACTTCATGTGGCTATTTGTAGCCTTGGCACTTGGATTTTCACACTTCATTTGTTTTTAGCCATACCTTACATCTTTAGCGAACCTAGTTCCTTAGTACTATAGTTATTGGTGTAATGTCTGGAAAAAATCCCAAAGAAGCCTCATTGGAGTTGGCCGTCGCCATCCACCATGACTTCATTAATTCTACCATTTTTAGGGGGCGGTGAAGCATACCGCCAGTGCTATTTGACTTTGAGATCGATGTTGACCTCGATTCCCCTATAAATTGTATGGTCCCATGTCCCAACAATGGAGTTCGATGCCACCTTCACCCACCCATTGTGGAGACTTCAATTTTGCTGTTCCGAGCAACCTCGATCCAAATTGATCAGGGGGAAACATTCAGAGCGAGACAAGGAATATTTTCCCCTTGTCAGTTTCATGTCTTTGCATCACTACGACTGAGATTGAAGACATCATCACAAACAAGCCACCACCATTGCCTTTTTTGCAATTCCTGAGGGTGGTGAGGTACACCACCACTTAGAGATTGTTCAAACTAGCTTGCAGATGCAAAGCCTAGAGCCATTTTTGAGATCTCTTCACTAGAGAGCCGATTTTTGCATACCATTGAGTCTTCAACCCATGCAGTTAGAGGCCATTTTCATGAAATTGGCTGCACTAATTGATTTAGGAGGTGGAAAAATGAGGGAAGACGAAGTTACAAAGCCCGTTGATGACCAAAGCCACCGCCACATGCCATCGTAGGTGGCTGGACTTTGATAACCTTAGGTTTCATGATCTCAACCTCTAATCGATCATTTGAGACTGGTTCTCGACTTGTTTTGATGTTCCAAACACAATGGTGCCCTTGTTTGGGCTAATTCCACTCTAATAGAAATTGTTAGTACTGATTACACGTAAATGGAGATAAGGTGGATCGAAATAACGAAGTCCAAAATGACGTTTTTGATAATGTGTCATCTCAAAGAAGTATTCTAAGATATCCACGGTCCCTTTAAGACAATTTTTGAGAATGATCTAGATTGTAAGACTGACGAGATACAACTAGAACCGCTTAGTTTAGAGTTCAGGTAAGTAGGATCTCGCCTACAGTATGAACGGTTTTGCAGTAAAATGTTTTGCATATTTTCATATAAATTATGAAATGCATGATCAGTGATATGTTATGCCATGCTATGTAGGATAAGTGTACTATGTTAAGTCATGTTAAGGCATACCTTGTGAACCCTAACATCCTAAGAATCGCATGCAAGTGGTACGAATACCCGGACCCATTTAGTATTATAAAATAAGACTTAAATAATTAAGCATAAAATAAGTCGATAAGCAAGCATAAAATGTTCATGCATGTTTTTATGAAATTTTTTTCAGTTATATTTTGTGTGTTAATATTTTACTTGCATAAATTGTTCATCAAGAGATGTCTTACGCCAGGAGCGAAGCTTTATATCAAGAGCGAATGGCGAATAAACAAATATACCAAACAGATGTTAAGCCTAATTTGTTGAAATTGAGGGTTTGAATTCCAAACAACATTTTTAATTCAAACATATATTTTGGTTCAAACATATCAAACACTAGTTTAAATTAACAAATTATGGCTCAAACTCTACTTTTGGTTCAAACTCTACTCAATTATTTTTAGTTCAAACCAACATTTTAACAAACTTCAAAATATTGGTCACAACTAAAAATCATGGTCCATTTTATTGGTTCTAACCAATAGTGGATCTAGCCCATCAGTTCTAATTGATGTTCCATACGAAGGCTTGGACTCATTTGGTAATGCATTTTGTATGTAAGTATGGCACTGGGAACGAGATTAGTTTGGCGTTAGATATCTCATACTAGAGGTAAACCATCAGGAAAGGTTTCTAGAAAGACATTCAAAAACTCATGGAGAAGAGATTGTATCTATGAGGTACGATCTTTAGTGGTATGGAGATAGGTAGGGATAGTGGAGGCATCACTAGGTCGTATACAATGCCCGATTCCTACATCACAATTTCAAACTTAGAGCAGGTGAGGAATAAAATAGGCTTAGGTGTAGGTTTAGTTAGCTTTGGCAAGGCAATCAATTGATAGTGAAAAGGGTGGTCGACTGGTGCGGTAACAATCAAACCTGTGAGGGATTCCTTTGATAGAAGAGGGTGATCTACATGTCGCGAAAACAAAATCTGTATATTGGTCCTCCTGTCATGAATGCATGCTGATCATACTATCACGGTCCACAAAAAGAATATGACATGCATCCATATGGTCAATGTCACAATAAATTTTGTCCCAATAAGTAGTTCCTACCGAAAAAGAAATGAGACCCTGGAGGGAGTCTTGAATCTTTGAACCTTGCTTTAACCAAGCAAGCTTGTATGGTGTGGGATGGTGCTCCATGTTCAAAGTAAGCTTTTGAACAACTTATTCAAAAATGACATTCTTAAAACTTCTCAAATCGATAATAAAGCGACAAAACTTTTTCATCTACTGTGCAAGTGGAATGAAAAAGATTAGTGCCCAACCACGAGTTTTCAGCTATTTTTGGAGTTAAGAAACTACAACGAATCATGAGAAACAGGCCGGAATCTCTTGAGACTTGTTCCTCTAGGGTTTCTTTAACATCTTCCTCATCTTTGACGTCAATAGAAAGATCAAGTTCTTTCACTTTTACTTCTTTAGAAAAAAGGCCACGATGTCTAAATTTCAGATAAGTGATTTGATGATGATTTGTCTCCCCACAAGAGAAACAATGGAGGACTACTGGGCAAATGGAAATACCAGCTACCATGGGTATGATAGTAGCAGCAGGTCGCTTTGGTGTCAGCCTTTGGTTGCCAGGACGAGCATCGACGATGGCTAGAGCATGAGCAGTGGTAGTTAAAGAGTTACAACCAGTTGTTGGTGCGTTCCACGGGGCGATGCTAGTTAGTTTTTGCGCTCAATTAACAAGGCTCTCTAATAGGCTTCGAATACCATTGTTGGATCAAAGAGGTTTAATATATTCTAGAATTGAAGTCGAAGGCCGCCAATAAAATGAGAAACTAGTTGTTCATCATTTTCAGTAATCTCGTTTTGTGTAAGCAATTGGAAAAATTCGTTCGCATATTCATTCTCGATTTTCTTGTTGCAAATTTTGAAGGCGTGAGTACATAGTTTGTATGTAGATGTAAGGTAGGAATATGCGCTTCATGTGTTTCTTAAGATTTCCCCCAAGATTCAATTTTGTCTTTTTTGGATCGTGAAAGGGCGACTTTGAGTTGTTGTCACCATGTGGTGGCATGACCACAAAAACAGGTAGCAATGACAGAAACTCGTTTATGGTCCAAAACATCCTTGAAATCAAGGAACACTTTGACGGCTCTTATCTAACCTAAAAATTCTTTTGATTGAAGGCTTCCATGGAATTTAAGGATATCGAGTTTAAGATCCAACTCCTTTCGACGAACTTCATCAGCATGAGAACACGACGAGGATGGGTAGTGGACGCAGGTGGGCTAGGGAAGGCAGGCTGGAGCGACGTAAAGCAGTTTTTGTCAAGGATTTCATCCTTTTTGGCTGGAGTGTGGCATCGGCTTTGGCCAGTGGCAGACAAATGGCTCGAATAATGGGAAAGACTTCCTGCACTAGGACTTGCAGCAATTGAGTAATCGTTTTGACAGAGATAGTCTATTTCGTCGGTAGCTTCACGGGCTTCCTAGTGATGATGCAAAGGCATAAGGGCAAATTGTAGCGAGGGCTCTAATACCAATTGACCCAGTAGAAGCATAGGAAATACTTGAAATCTATTGATTTACACGGAATACCAAAAACAACGGTCCGAGTAATTCATTGATTTTTAAAAAATGCCAAAAAACAAGCCAAGAGGGGAAAAAACTTCTCTAAAATTTTATTAATAACTAAAATCTAAAAAGTAACATCTAAGCCTCGCCTTTATATAGATAATTATAATTCAAAATAGAAAAATAAACTACTAAAAATCATAAATTTAAAAATAAAAAGATCTTAATTTGGAATTAAAAATAATTAGATAAAAGGTAATAATTTAAAAGGAAAAGTCTGCTTAAAATTTGAATCCAACTGCAACAAGGAAAGTTTTCCATCTTCATCACATTCAGCTGACTGGTCGATCGGTCTATTTCTTCCTCCTATTATGCTACATCAGATATTCAGTTGAGAGAAAGACAGAGATAGATTTAGGAGGATTTGAAGAATTTTTCCAATTTTTCTTTTTTATTGCCAAAAAAATTGGTGACTAAAAAGTGTGGCATATTTGTAATTTTTTGAAAGCTAAGAGAAAAGGCCCCTTCCCTTCAAAGATACACTGTGAAGAAGAGATGTATAATTTAAATGATAAAGAGCCTGTTTGGAGTATGGTTTGAACCAAAAAGTTTTGATTCAAGTTTAAACCATAAAGAGCCTGTTTGGAGTATAGTGTTTTCTCTTAAAAAATATAAATTACTGCCATGTTACAAGTTCAAAGTATTAATTCAAACAATGCATTTGGAAACCTCGTCTAACTACATATTTGAAACTATTATAGTATAAAACTCTTACATGCTAAAGTATAAAACAAAAATAAGCTATAATGTAAATCTTTCATATGCTATAGTAAATAGGTTCTAATTTTTAGTTTTAATTGTGTTGCCAAATACATTATGATAAGCGAGCTCAAACTAGAGAAGTTGCACATGTAATAAAATTTTGGGTTAACTACATGATTACATCTTCTAGTTTTAATTTTTTTCTTAATTTATCCTTCTACTTTTATAAACTATAGACGTACTTTAATTTCATTCTTCATACATTTTGCAGACAAAAAAATAAGAAAAAAGACAAAGATACCTTCATTAGACAATTTATTTCCAAAAAATTATTCTTTTTCTTGAGAAAAAATCTCGAAAAATATTTTAACATCTAGAAAACATAAATCTCAACATCTTTCTTAAAGTTTGATGTTTTGTTCTTGGGTTTTTTATATTTATAAAATTGATAAAATAGTTCTCATAAACTATTTAAGAGTAGTTACGAAGTTTCAACATTTTTTCTATTCACAAAGTACATAGGGTTAAAATGAAACAAGTTTTAAATTTGAAGATATTTTTGTAGTTTTTAAAACTGAATGGAACAATTGAAAAATAGTTAAAACTAAAAGGCATAATTATATTATTAATCCAATGGCATTTTAATAGTGATGTTGATGTATAACAAAATTTTTGAATATTTAACAAATAGTAAAACTAAAATCATTAAAATAATTACTACATAATTTTATAGTTTAAAGCCTAAATATCATTAAATAATTACTATGTAATTTTACTATTCTTAAAATATTCAAAAAATATTTATAAAATATATTTCAAAAATTTTTGTATTTTAAGTTTATTCTCATAGATTCACCCATAATTTTTACAAAGGAGAAAAAGCAAAATAACTTTTTTTGTGAAAATGTTTATGGTAAATAGTATTTTTTAAAATATTAGTGGTAAAATAACAAATTGGAATATTTATAGTAAATATCATATTGGAGGTAAATAGTTTTTTAAGAGTTATTTTCAAAGTAAATTTACCTTTTAAATATTTTGAGTAAATAAATGATTTATCGTAAGTATTACAAAATATGTTATTTACTATAAATATTTTCAAAATTGGCATGTTGACTATTATGTTAGTTTTTACAAAGAAAATGAAAGTTGTTAAGTCTAGACTAACCCAAGAGTTCCAAATGTCCAATAGGTCAATTTGACAATTACCACATCATAGCGTTGTTTTTTTTGTCTTACTATTTCTATGTGAAAGTTTAAAATATACTACTTTTAAATAATGTAAAGATTTAATTGATCACAATTACTTTGGATTAAAGTTAGACAAATATATGTTATCTAAAGGTATTTTAACATTTTTGGTTATGAGAAATGATATGAATCAAATAAAGAAAAATGTAGAAAATAATAATGGTAATAAAGAAATGATATACCGTCTAATTGACTTGAGTCCAACAAGCTTCAACCAGGCCTAATATCATTTAAATATGGCCGGTCATCTTTTAGGATACCTGTGGACAGAGAGTCAGACACCAGAAAACGGTCGAGTTACTTCACAAGGATTCATAAAGCCAGGAACTCTTTTACCTCCTCGGACATAGTTACTTCTTCTCAAGACTTGGATATAGTGGCATCCAACAGAAGACTAGCCACGAAAACTTACTAACAACAAAAGAAAAAGAAGATGATTTGAAAGACAACAAAAACAAAGGGTTATACAAGGCAACAAGCCTCGGCTCCGTTCCAAAGGAGCAAAATAAAGATGCCAATGAAATACAAAATTCGAAGTTAAGAACCAGTTAACTCCATCCGGTTATGTAGGTGACTTAAGTCACAAAACTTAGGTACCGTAATAACTCCGAAACAAAAATCCCAAATCAAAATCCAAAAAGTCCTTTACACATAAGGTAATACCCCATGAAATTTTCCAAATACAAAACTCAAGTTCTTGAACTATCTTTGACTTAAAATAGGAACAGTAATAAACTCAAAATTAACCCTCCAATTTTCCAAAGGTTACAAAAATTTGAACTCATCGTTTTTTTATTCCGCATAGGTCATTCATCATGAAATTTTCTAATATTGAACAAAAAAAACCACAAAAATAAAAAATTAAATGCCCCCAAAGTTTCAATGTGGTTATTAATTAACTTCAAACTCCAAAGAAAAACTTGCAAATTTCATATCAAGACCACTGCCTTGGAATTTTTTGAATTCTAATAAATTCCTTTAATTCCACTTATAAGTCATTTACTCTGTAATTTCCAAATTTTAGTCTCCAAACCGAAATTTGAACTGCAAATGGTTTGATCTCTTAACAGAGTATGTAGGCAATTTGGCTAAGTTCATTGAGCTGAGCAATGATTTCAAAGCAATCATAATTCCTGTAATAACAATAATAATGATGCTAATAAATTTCACAATAACATAATAAGAGCTAAGAGGTACCAGGTATATCTAGATTGTAATTAAGAGAAATTCTAATAATTTTGAACAAGTCAAACTTAAAAAATAATAAAATTTTATTCCATCAAATCCTAATACAAGTGAAATTATATTGTGTGTAAAATATTTAACTCTAATATTTTTGCTCAACATTAAGCTTTTTGATATTTTATTGGACTCTGGTTTTTCTTCTTTATTGTTAGTATGATAATTCCAAATAATAATAATAATAATAATAATAATAATAATAATAACACGACAGCCCTTACCATAGAAGTTTCTCCACTCTAGATAATAAAATATTCGTTCATTTTCTGTCATCATCTTTGTCCTATATGTGATTTTCTATGGTTGATATTTGACCCCCGTTCACGTTTTCTAGTCATTAAACTTAAAAAAGACATGCTCCAATCACCATGAAGAAGGAAAGAAACCGCGTTTCTGACTAATGCTTGATCATGTTGCATATAGAAGTTATATATTAAGATCATAGGGAAAGGTTCAATTACTTGCTCTTTGTCGGCAGGACAATGTGGGGGTCAAATATGGACACATGTCCTTAGCTTTACTTTTGTCGTAAAGCATTTGTCATGCTTACCATAACATGATCTCTTTTTCTCTACTAGCAAGATTTTCTTCAGTGTGCCGGTTTAAGGAAGATTGAAAATTATTTATAATATGGGTTTATTTTAGAAATACTATACCTTGACTCTTATTGTCAATCTTACTTTAATTCATGACTTTCAAAGTGTCTTAAACATAATTATCGTTCTATCAATTTATTTTAGTTTGTCCTTTTTATTAGTTGGGTATTGAAAACAAAATATAATATCATAATGTTTAATTAGTAGAGTGTTACTTTACAGTTTACGTCAACGTCACATGTATATTATATATTCTATTAGTAAATAACTAAATTCTAGATCTGTCAACATTGCTTGCATATTTTATTTTATTTTTTTAAAATGATTAAAATTGAAACAAACTGATAGATTAGGGACTAAGTTTAAAATTTTAAAAATTAAAGATTAAAATAAGATTAAGTATAAAATTTAAGGACCATTTGTGAGATTAATCTATGCAAGATAAATGATTTTTCAAAACTTGAAATGTAGTGGAGTTTGTTTTCAAAATTTTAAGTGCCAACACTTGGAGTATGTTTATGTTTTTTTATATTTTTGGGGCCACGTATTTTCTAGAATGGGGATACTAGCCATCCTGTGATTTTCATTGGGTGGTCTGTAATACTTTCTTTACCAATATTTGGTATCTCAATGATTGGCACTATATAATCATTTCCAACTTTGTTTGAAGATATTACGTTGGCATTAACAAAGCAAAATAAAAGACTAAAACTACTAGAATTATTACCGAAGCAATAAGAAGGAAAAAGGAAAATCTAAAACTAGACGAGACTAGAATTCTTGGGAAGAATACGTATTTTAGCTCTCTCTCTCTCTCTCTCTTTTTTTTTTTTTTTTTCATAGAATCCTTCCTATAGAGATTCATGGGAGGGAGAAAACCCCAAAAGAGCATATGCACATGATTTTTGTTTTAATCTTTATGTTTGTTTTTATTTCTATTTTCCCCCCAGATGCAATAGGTTTTATCTGTCTACATTGGGTTCTAGATGGTCTATACCAATTAGAGCAATTTCCTAGTCTATATATATATATATATATATATTAAAATAATGAACCTCAATTCGCAGCCCTTTGTTCACCTGTTAATTTGTGAATTATATATATATATATATATATTAAAATAATGAACCTTAATTCGCAGCCCTTTTTTCACCCGTTAATCCGTGAATCTTATATATATATATATATATATTATATATATATATATATATATATATATTCAAGTCTTTCCTCCCTATATTTTATACGTTTATGCTCTGCTTTTTGGAATTTTCAGATTCTCAAGTGCTCCGTAATCCTTGATGTATCTCTAATAGTCTTTCAGGTAATTTTCTAGGCCACTAGATGATTATGTTCTAGAAGTTCAAAAATTGAACGTTTCAACATCATATTTGACTTTGATACTTCTTTTCTTATATAGAATTGGTTTGAAAAATCAGTTAAAACTTGACGTTGGAACTTAAATATTGTAGCTAACTACTTCTATATGAGCGATTTATACTATAACAAACTAAACTTGATTTTTAAAACGTGCTTTCTAAACAAAATGATATTCTTTTTATTATCTCATTTTTGGGTCCATTAATCTACACTGTCCAAAATAGAACTATAAGTTTCTATATTTTTAATCGAAAATATGACTCTGAAGTAAACTTAGGTTCAGTTTCAGCAAGGCTGTACTTGGCTCGGTTTGGTGAAATTTTTATGCCAAAATTCTGACCATACCTTACAAATTGGTCTTCCGTTTGTTGTTACCAAACATATAAAGTAATGCTAAGAATAGAGAGTGAGAAGCAACTGAAAACTTAGAGATGGTAGAACTTAAGCATTGTAGAATAAGAGCTTTGTATTGTAGCATTCTTTTGTTAATTTTTTATACAATAACATATGAGAGCTTTACATTATTAACAGCTGAATGTAACGTATAAAAAGTCCCACATTGGCTAGGTAGAAGACCGAAAGCAGTACTTAAGTCCTGGGCTGCCCACCTCTCAACAAGAGCTCTTTTAGGACGTGACAAGTGGTATCAGAGCGGGGTACTACTTGCTTGGTGTGTAGACTCTCCACGGTCTAGTGGGACCCTCAGGGGAGCCGATCCGTGACGGGGGCGTTACGCGATTGGGTGGAGGAGAATGTAACGTACAAAAAGTCCTATATCGGCTAAGTAGAGGACCGAAGAGCAATACTTAAGTCCTGGGTTTCCCACCTCTCAACAAGAGCTCTTTTGAGACGTGACATGAAGCTAACAAGTTTCAAATTGCCTCCTAAACACACTCTTTATCGGTTTGGTTTTGTAACAAAACTTGACGGCAAGGTGGGAAACATGTATTCACTTCAATTCCGGGTGAGGAAGGGCAAGGGAATGACAATCAACTAGGGGTTTCTTAGTGAAGGCATATCTTACTGTCTAGAAGAGGTTGGCCTCGATCTTATCTTTTTTTGATCATGACCAACATAAAAGAAGATCTTGTAAATCTCCTAATTTACCCTTTGTTATGTGTTTTCAATGATGGTATTTCAATTTAATTAAGCTTCTTTTAATGTTAATTTTGATTTTGTATTTCAACATCTTGTATTACCGAGGTCTCGTTATTTTAATACGTTTATATTGTCTTTTTATATACAAGAATAATTTTCAATTTCATATGTTTTGATATAAAACATAATTTTTAAAGGCGTAATGATACGTTTACTCCAACAAACACTATAAGGATGACATTTTAACCCAAACATCAAATATGAAGAATGTGGTTGTAGGTTTTCCATATCATATGTATAAATATATATATGTATATAATATTTTTATATATATTGAATTTGGAGATAGGGAATTTGACTGCTATCTTAAAAGGTCAATGTATTAAGTGAAATGACTTAATTTTACCCTTTAAGTGCCCTGCAAAGATGGTGCATTTTTTAGAGTATCAATCTTGTATTGGACAGATCGAATTGTTTGTTTGAGTTTGTTAGCCTTCGATACCATGTAAAATTTCACAAATTGAAATAATGCAAAAGTTCTTCTATGAATGAGAATGAAATATATATACTTACAAGAAGAATTTTTTTTTAATCTAAGACTAATCTAAATAGGAGGGATAAGCTAAATTAAATAATTATAAATAAATACTAGTTATTTAATTAAATTATTTCAAAACTATTGCAACTAATTGAAAATAAAATAAAGCAGAATTTCACTACAAATTAAAATTAAAATTAAAATCAAAAGATCTATAGAACAAGCAAAATTCTACACCTATACAAACTAATCTTAATGATATAGTCACAACGATTTCATTAAATGTAATATTACAACATAAGCTGAAAAAGTTTAAAAATATTGAAACATCAACGTATAATTTAATAAGCATATATATAGAAAATCAATAAATAGTGTTAACCTACTTGATCAATTTCTAACAAGTAATTTTCCCTTTCTGTTTTTTGGAGATAAAGTTGGATTTCATTGAAATGGGTTAATCGGCCCTAACGCAGATGCAATACAAAGGGCGAGGCATAGAGCCAATACTCTGAAGCAGTACATGAAAGGTCAAGCTTGGCCAACTTATGGTAGACAACATTATGGCAACTCCCTTTCTTAGTAAAAAGAAATAATAATGTGTAAAATTTCGTGTTATATATATTTATATCAAGTATCAAATATATATGTATATTGAAGTGGAGGCGTCTATCCATGCCCTATCACGAGTAACAAGATTTCATTCTCATATCTCGTCCCATCCTCAATTGTTGTCCTCTATCTCATTCAAGGTCTTGTTCTTATCCTTGTAGAGAATATTGTCATCTCCACTTTGAAGTCACTATAATGTATTAGACAAAACAAGCTTATTTTTTGAGCCTTGTTGGGCCTTGATACTATGTGAAAATTGTTCTTTCTAAGTTCTTAAACTTTCATCTTAAAAAATCAATCCATTACTCCTAAAAAATAAAAAAAAAATATTAAGTGGGGTGGATGCCTTTAACTTTTACTAAGGCAACCAAACATAAATCTACTGTAATATAAAATTTAAATTTATTTACCTTTTGATATTAAAAAAATATATAATTCCTCAAATACCCTTATATACACCTAAGGATAGCAACATGATAGGGTTTGGGATGTGATAGTCTTTTCACCAACCCATGTTGCGAAGAAAAACAATCTCTTAAAACCCTTATGTAAATTTGCAGGGGGATAAGATAGGTTTTTCGTTCACAAGTTTGGGGTATTTATCACCTCCATAACGATAGAGTGCATACTTTAATAAGTTCTAATTCTCTAGCTTTAAGGGATATATAATTTTAAAAAAAAAATAAATAATTGAATATTATGGTCCTTTACGTGAGTTTAAATTTATAATAACAAAATTTAAATAAAAATGGCCCCTTAATAAACTTGAGGAAGCAATTATAATTTTCCTTATTTTTATCTTTGATTTATATTAATATATATGACGTCGTATTTGAATTTAACTTCCCAACTTCTCTTGTCGAACTTTCTTTCTTTATCTTATATAAATATCACTTCAAGAAACCTTTTTTCTCCTTGATGACAAACTTTATGGTTATAATATAGTTTGGATATTAGACAAACCAGCATTCTCATATTATTTGATAATTAACGAGTAATGAAGTTCATTATGATAATATAAGTAGACTAGTTTTTTTTTTTTCTCTTGAATGAAATTCTCCTTTTCACATTGATAATGAGGATGATAATGAATTGGACTATACTTTTTTTTTTTCTGCGAAAGAGGTCAAAATAGTAAATGAAGATTATTTTTTGGCAAGAAAAAATTTATATGTATCAAAAATAGGATAATCAGCACCCATGAAGGGATCAACAAAAAAAATATACGCAAGATTTTCATAATTACTTAAGATTGATAAAAAAGAAATCAGTTGACTGATTAAAATGATATTTTTTCCCCATAAAAAAAAGGAGAAAACTGAAATATCACTTGTCATTGTTCCATAATTATGATCAATCATATTTGTTTCAAACCCATTCATGCGCACGAAAATGATAGTTTCCTTCCAATTTCCATGTCGATTATCTTTTCGCCTTCAATTTTATGGCATATTATAAAGAAAAATACCTGGAGATCCAAGATATAGGTGGCCTTCAGCTGTATTCACTTTTTAACACTGTCAAAAAGCTACTCTTTCTAATGTAAAAAACCAAAAAAAAAAGAAAAAAGACTTTCAAACCCAAGTAGGTCCAAAATTACACGCAGAATAAGAAGAGGACACTATTGTATAATTTAAAGAAAAAAAAATTAAAAAAAAGGCCATATAGAGAGTGAGAGAAGGAGAGAGAAGAAGAGAGAGGATTGGTGGTGGCCTACCCCGTAGACCAAACCCATTTCTTCGTTGTTGAAAAGTATTTGTGTACTTCCATTTTCACGTGAACTTTATTTAGTCACAGTCGCTGTTGAAACTTGAAAAGAATCCAAAGACAAATCTAAGCAGAATGAATACACCCACCAATTAATTTAATTTGTGTTAATTAATGCCCTTCTTTTGATTTTTAACTTGTTCACACTCAAGCTATTTATAAATTTTTTTAGTGCACCAATTTTTAATGTTGCTTTAGCTTTTTTAGGCCATTTCACTTTTGGGCCTAATTATATTGCATATACTTTAAAAGTTCTTGGACATTTCTTACCAAAATTAAAATATGAAAAAAGATGGTGTTATGTTGTTATATTGGTTGGAGTTATAATTGAACCACAACAAGCGGGCAAGGTCAAGTTGTGACGTATTAGACATGGCAGTGGGCTTCGTTGTTTTTGTGGCTGCTTCTATAAAGCCTTTCATTATACTTATATTATTTTTTTTTTTAAGTCCGACAGTGCCATGTGTCCTTATTGTACTTGGCGGAGTCCATAATTTTTTCATGGTTAAAAGATGGGAGATTTTTTCTCTAGTATTAACAAAAAAGTAACTTGCAAGCATGTATCTATTTTTAGTCGTTGAATTTGTAAAAAAATAATCTTAACTAGATTTGACAGTTAAAAACGTACATTATTGTTGAGAATCACCTTCCATGAAGCTCCCTAAATCAAATCCTTCTTACAATGCTTCAAAAAAAAAAAAAAAAAAAAAAAGAAAGGTGAAATTTTTCATTGGGTATTGAAAAAATAATCTACAGGTATTTTATTTATCTTTTAACTGTTAATATGAAAATTTATTTGGTCGGATCTAATAGTTTAAAGACGAGCTCTAAAGGTCTCCGTTCGAGCCAAAAAAAAAAAAAAAGGAACTATTCTTTCAATATTGAATACTTAAAATGTGTAAAATCCACCAATTATTGTTGCTTCAATTTCAAGGTAAGTTGTGTGGTTGCTCATTTCCTAGGGGGTATTTGGTTATCTACCTCACCCAATATAATCCGTTATTGCGGATTCCACATGATTCTAATACTTGACAACTCCTGATTTCTTCTTCTTTCTATCTTCTTTCTTCTTTTCATGTGTATTTTCTAACAAGTAATATTATATGGTTTTTAACCTTTCATAATTTATTGTTTTGATCCACAAGAAACATCATGCACGCATAGACACAGACCACACACATATATGTTAATAGTAATGTCATTTAAACAGCTACCAGGTAGATATATGTTGGAAAAATGTAACATGTATATCTTGAAGGGGAAATGTGTACTAGTATTTAAATGTCATTTACGTAAAAAAAAATAAAAAAATTCAATAGCATAGGATTAAAATATAACACTCAATTAGTCTTTTGTTATCATTTGTTTAAAAGAAAAATATGCAGCACTGATCAAGTCTCAAAATCACTAACCAAAAGTCTAGAATTCAATAATAAATTGAATGGAACTTTTTTATTAAGAACTGTATTTTTGCCTTTTTTGAAGCTATTATATTAATTTTTTAACGGTTTGATTTGTGAGTATCTATCTTAAAAATTTTTTGCACGCGTGATATATAAAATTGCTCCTAATCATAAATCAGACTGTTAAAAAATTAATCTCATGACTAGAATAATAGGTCCTACTTGTAGTACAAAAATTCTCTTAATCCAAAGAATAAATATCAATCTGAAACAAAAAAAGTCCCGAACATACAACATTTCTCACAACATGGCTTACTTCATATTGCTTCCTAATAAAAATCATATATGCCGATGCATCCTATCATCATATCTCTATAGTATCATGCGTAGTCTGTGGTGTGCCATATTGAGTTAAGGCACAAATGTGGAACCATTCAAACAACTGAATGTTCAACCCTTTTAGGCTGCTATTCTTAATTTTGATATTTTTGGGTCCACCAATTTGTTTTATCATGCATGATGATGATCATCAAATTTTATCATGTGTGTGTGTGTGTGTGTGTGAGAGAGAGAGAGAGAGAGAGAGTCAAGCGAGGTGGATGGCGGAGAAATGGTTGTTGATTCTGAAGTAATAAGAAAGACAACAAGAGGTTCTACAGTTCTGGCATTTTCAATTTCTCCATTATTCTATACAAAAAGGTCTCATCTTTTTCTCCATATTACCTTTTTGAAATTCTGTGACCTCTTTCCCATGTCTTTCTCCTTCTCCAGCTACTATGCTCTCCCTCTCCTCTCTCCTCTCTCCTCTCTCTCCCCTCCTCTATATATATAATTAACCTTAGCATTATCGTTATCGTCAACATCTAAGTGGTAACAAACCAGGTTTCCTTGACCCTCAAAAACCACTCAGGACACACAAAAAGGAGACAAAAACCAAAAAAAAAAAAAAAGAAAAAGAAAAAGAGGAAAACATGGGCAGGGCTCCTTGCTGTGACAAAGCCAACGTCAAAAAAGGCCCTTGGTCACCTGAGGAAGACGCCAAACTCAAGGCCTACATTGAGCAAAACGGCACCGGCGGAAACTGGATTGCTTTACCCCAGAAGATAGGTAAATATATTACATAAATAACCAAAAAAAAAAAGGAAAGAAGACCTAATTAAAATCTAATTTCCCTTGGTATACTGATCTTTTTAAAAATGAAAATTTTTGTTTTCGATCGTGATCAGGGCTTAAAAGATGCGGGAAAAGCTGTCGCCTCAGATGGCTGAATTATCTTAGGCCAAACATCAAGCACGGTGGATTCTCAGAGAAGGAAGATAACATTATTTGCAGCCTCTACATAAGCATCGGAAGCAGGTAATTTTTACAATTTCACCCAAAAAAAATAGATACTATTTATTAAATAGTATAATTAGAGTAAATGAATCAAAAAATTAAAAAGTTGATCGTGTTTTTCTCTCATTTAGATGGTCTATTATCGCGGCACAATTACCAGGACGGACTGATAACGATATAAAGAACTACTGGAACACGAGACTGAAGAAGAAGCTCTTAGGCAAACAACGCAAAGAACAGGCTGCCGCTCAGGCCGGGAGAGCCAATGGCCAAAAACATAATCAAGTGAAGAGAGAAAGTAGCACTTATGACTATCAAAATATTAATCTTCCTCATGATGGCCTGTTTTCCAACCAAACGGTACCCTACTGGCCATACTTACCTGCAGTGCTAACCGTCCCGGTGTTTAACAGTCAAAGCAGCTATGTCGACGGCTCCAATATCTCTCAACTCAAGGACGCCGACAACGGGAACCACCACCAACATGCCTCCATAAGGAACTTGGAGATCAAGCTTGGAGGAAGATTCTCCGAGACCGCAAGTACTACTACTACTACTACAACCATCACCACTGCTGATCACGTTCATAGTGGCACTAATTATGCTATGGATCAGCTTTCCGGTGTCCAGGATCAAGCATATTCTTTTGATATGCTTAGTACTAATTATGGTGTTGAAGCTGTAGGTCCAACCATGTATGAAGGGCTTGAGAATCTTCAAGCTGAGCTAAGAGAACTGATTTATAGCAACAACCCACAACAAGTAGTGTTATTAGATGGTACGACTTATAGTTCTGAGGACTTCTATGGAATGGAACAAATAATCGCGGGAAGTACTACTACAAATGCTACTACTGCTACTACTGGAACAAGTACTAGCTCTGTGGACAGCGGAAGCTGGGGAGAGACGAACAGCTCTTCCTTAGTTTACCTACAAGTATGGTTTCGGAATATGGAAATTTATACCAAACTTCTCATCAAGATTCTGCTTTTGAAGAGTTAAGTTACTTTGGAACGAGTAACGGCAGTGTAAATGCATGTGGGGTATAAAGTTCATCTTGGGTCTTAGCTAGCTATGGCTAGCTAGAAAACCATGAGGGGAATTTGTGATCTTCAAAGGAAGGATTTGTTTGTTTTAATTATTAGTTGCAGTACTCATACCTTCAAATTTCATTCTATTTGACAATCAATTTCTGATCATTATTAGTTTTCTTTGATTCTATAGATAAAATAAACCTTTTCTTTCGTTTGTTTCTATATTATCGTATCCCTTTTTTTTCCCCCTCTGAAATAGGACTATTGCTTTTCTTCTTGCCTAGGGAATTAGTAGATGGCTTTTGGTTGATGGTGACTATGTTTTAGAATCTTAGGACACCTTGAAATCTTGTTCATAACAGTAAGTTGCTCCTTTGCACTTGCATGGGTCATATCCTGCGACACACTTCCGAGTGCAATCGTATTGTTTGAGTATTATGGAGATTCCAAAAAGAGGGGGAAAAAATCAAAACTTATCGATCTCAACCTCTCTCCTTTTTTTTGGGTCAGAATTCCTTACTACGGTTTTTTCTAATGTGTTTAACTTAAAATAATTTAACTTATGAGAGAGATGATAACTAGTATCAGACAAACTTAAAAAATCCCAATTAAGTTTTGGCGCATACTTAATCTATCATTCCGCATCAAGCCCTTCACTCTTGTAAGAATTTAATTACTACTAACATTGATAAATAATTAATATATATTATTTAAAACTCTATGACCATGATCTTTTTCGTAGATGCAAGATAAATAAGAACGCTTTTTTGCTCGTATCAAAACACCTGTGGCTGAATTGCATTGTCCCGAAGTCCCCAAAGAGCTTCACATGAAAGGGCAGAACTAATAATAAAGATAGGAAATGGCTCATGCCTTGACGTATTTGGCGCAACTTGCTGGGCTCTACCAAGCAAGGGCATCGAAATGTAGCTTCTTCCGCTTATTCGTTTCTCCATGTTTGCAATACCAAACATGCTCAGTACTGTACATATTTTGGAGCATATAATATATGTTGTTGATGTCTTTAGCGAGTAAGAATGGAAAGGAGGCTAAGAATTTCTGGAACTGGAATGTGTTTGACGTATGTATAAAACACGTTATTTACAAGTTTTATTTGTCCTTACTTATTCAAGTTTGTTAGAGAGTTTTATGGCAAACTATCCCAAGTTGTAACAAACACATGAACACTATATTTTGCAACAATATAGTATTTCAAAACAAGATATGAACTCTATATGATTCTACAAATTTAAGAATAGATAGGGGTGTTCTTTCATAAATATACACAACCATTATAACCCACACATCCTTTGCTTAAAGATACATCTTCATTTGTAAAGGTATCTCTTCGTTTATAAAGGTATCTTTTCGTATATCGACACATTTATTATAACATATATATCTTTTACAAATAGACGTTCAGGTATATATAAAAAATACAACCAACGAAAGTACTAGATCGAAATAACACAAAAAACACATTGTATCAATATGGACCTACTCGGGAGGGCGCCGTATCACAAAGCACACTGGAACATGCCCAATGGGCAGTACCATGGTGCCACTATAAGAAAAACTACATTTAACAACATATTATTTACGACATGTGGTTTTTGAATGTTGTTGAAAAGTACATACAACAACATCTCCAACAAAGATATCATTAATGACATTTGAAACAATAATTAACGACATCTATATAGATGTCATATTAAAGGTCTTCTTTTAACAACAATAGTTTAGTGTCGTTAAATCATTTAACGACAAATAGGAGATGTCGTCAAAGCCTTGAAGATTTTACGACACCCCTTATAGATGACATTGGTCAAGATGTCGTCTATAAGTGATGTCATAGAATCTCCAAGACTTTGACGACATCTCCTACTTGTCGTTAAATAATTTAACGACATTAAACTATTGTCGTTAAAAGGAGACCTTTAATACGACATCTATATAGATGTCGTTAATTATTATTTTAAATGTTATTAACGACATCTTTGTTGGAGATATCGTTGTATGTACTTTTCAACGACATTTAAAAACTACATGTCGTAAATAATATGTCGTTAAATGTAATTTTTTTTGTAGTGTGCTGGCACCTGGGTAGGCCAGCGCTTAAGCACCGTAGCCTAGTGCCCAAGCGCTAGAATCTTTGCCCTTTGCTGTGGCCTCAAATTTGAGCGTCGCGGCATTTCGAGCTACCATAAATGTGACGCCCCAGAAAGGGGGTCAATAAGTTTTTAGTAAAGAAGATGAAAAGAGGGTAAATAAAGAAAAAGTAAGTAAATAGTCATAAAAGTAAATAAATATCATCAGCGGTTACCATCACGTGAATGCCACAAAGGTGTAGCCAAGATCTTATCATAATTTACCATCATGTGGATGTTTACCACGAAGGTGAGTAAGTAAAATAAAATACAAATCGTATGATTAATACGAAATCATTGTAAATCATCGTCTTTGAAATAAATGATGCGGTGGGACTCACAAAGACGAAAATGACATCGACAGTGACATCGGAACAAGTCATACAATACACGTATCATACCATAGTTTCATAGAAAATATCATTTTTACCCAAAGAGCTAGGTTTCAATCTTAGGACCTTCATTCTTCTTTAAACCTAGAAGGGGGAGAATTTTTAAAAACAAGAAAATGTGAGCGGAAGGCTCAATAGGATAATTATAAAAAAAAAATAAGTTATTTAAAAATAACAGTTATAAATAAAAATATCATTTGTAAACTAATTTCAAGATCTTAACAAAAATTAATAAATACTTTCTTGAAAGCAACTTGATAAAATATCACCATACAGGTTTTGGAAATCGAAAAGGCTATCAGAATATAATTCTTTAAGATCAAAGACAGATATCATTTTCAACAATCATTTAAAAATCAAGTATTGGGCCAAAACAATTTAAAAAGGGCTACCAAAAAAAGCAGATAGAAATATATGTATATTCTGCCTTATTTGAAATTCCAATAATGTAAGCTCTAAATAAAATCCAATGTAAGCTCCAAATAAAATTTAATATATGCTCCATATATGTTCAAAATTTTGAAAACTGTATTTAAAATTAAAAATCACATTTAACAAATATAATTATGTCAGTTTAATTATTAGTGTGCCTTTTAACTCAAAATAATCATAACTTAAAATCATAATCCTTTTTGAAACATTTCAGAATCATTAAACATTAAAAATAGGAAGAAAAATACAATTTTCAAAGTTTATAGTCAGCCTACCGAACATGCTGGTTTGTCCTACCGGACCTACACAGTTTGGTCTACTGAACATCTATACTGACCTGCCAAACTACTACAGTTTAGCCTACCGAAGATATGAATCCAGCATGCCAAACTTCTTAAATCTGGCATGCCGAACTTTGAGTTTGGCCTACAGAACTGAAAAAATCTAAGGACCCGAGACTTCGAGTCTTTACCTCCCCAAGTTCAAAAATCTAATTTTAAACCTATTTTCTCAATCCTAGAGTATGAAAATCACATAGAAAATCATAGTAGAACAAATTTAAACCATTTTTTCTAAATTTAATATCAATTTTTCAATAGATTTGAAAATCAAAGAAAAATATCAAAACTTGATTAAATCAATTTTTGTTCAAATAAAGCTTAGATTCGTTGTTTAGGGTTCCATAAACTTAAAGTAAGGGTTATTTAAACTTAAACAAGCTCAGATTGCAAAATACATTAAAGATTCAAAACAAAAATAAAAAATTTTGGAGAAAAAGGGCTAACCTTTAATTGGAAGTTTTTGAAGTAAAACTTAATAAATCGAGCTTGATTCCATCTTCAAATCAATGGAAAGAAAGCTTTGAAATTGAAATTTTTCAAAGAAAATGAGAGGGAGAGGGCTGGCATGAGAAAAAGAGAGAAGAGGGAAAGATAGAGAGCGTGAAAAGTGAAAGAAAGAGAAAAGAGAGGGAAAAGAAAAAGAAAAGGCTAAAGAGCATTTTTGTAAATATGAGAAAAATGTGGTGTACAAATATCTTTGGTATTTTAAAGCCAAAAATCAAATTTGCAAATATAACAAATGCAACAAAATTTTAAATAACTAAAATTAACATCAAAAATCATATTGGCACACTTAATAGTTAAACTTAACATAATTAATTCTGCTTTACAATTCAAGGGTGTTACAATCCACCCTCCTTAAAAGAAATTTCTTCCTTAAAATTTTTAAATATCTAAAGTTTAAAATAAAAAACAACATTGTGTACTCAAACGTAACTGTAACGACAACTGTCCTGACATAAAACTTGAAAAACCAAAATAAACAATGAAAATCTCATAGGTTTAGTTCACAAAAGATCTGAAGCCTATACTCTGATACCATTTTGTGACACCCCAAGAAGGGGGTCTGTAAGTTTCGGGTAAAAAAGGTAAAAATAAGGTAAATAAAGAAAAAGTAAGTAAATAGTCATAAAAGTAATAAATATCATCGGTAGTCACTAGTACGTGAATGCCACGAAGGTGTGGTCGAGATCTTATCTTCATTTACCATCACGTGGATGTTTACCACAAAGGTAGGTAAGTAAATAAAATACAAATAATATCATTAATATAAAATCATTAAAAATCATCGTCTTTAAAATAAATGACACGGTGGGACTCACAAAGATGAAAATGACATCAACAGCAACATCAGGACAAGTCGTACACTACATGCATCATACCATAGTTTCATAAAAAATACCATTTCTACCCAAAGAACCAGGTTTTGATCTTGGGACCTTCCTTTTTCTTCAAACATAGAAGGGGGAATTTTAGAAACAGGAAAACATGAGCAAAAGGCTCAATAGAATAATTATTTCAAAAAAATTATTTAAAAATAATAGTTACAGATAAAAATATTATTCGTAAACTAATCTCAAGATCTAAACAAAAATCAATAAATACTTTCTTGAAAGTAACTTGATAAAATATCACTGTATGGGTTTTGGAAATTGAAAAGGCTATCAGAATATAATTCTTTAAGATCAAAGACAGATATCGTTTTCAACAATCATTTAAAAATAAGCATTAAGCCAAAACGATTTGAAAAGGGCTACCAAAGAAAGGAGATAGAAATATATGTATGTCTTACCTTAATCTGAAATTCCAATAATGTAAGCTCCAAGAAAATCCAACGTAAGCTCCAAATAAAATTTAGCGCATGCTCTATATATGTTCAAAACCTTGAAAACTGCATTTAAAATCAGAAATCACATTTAACAAATATCATTTTGTCAGTTTAATTATCAGTGTGTTTTTTGACTCTAAATAATCATAACTCAAAATAATAATCCTTTTTGAAACATTTTGGAATCATTAAACATTAAAACTGGAAGAAAAATACAATTTTCAAAGTTTACAGTTGACCTACCAAACATCCTAGTTCGGCCTACCGGATCTACACAGTTCGGCCTACCGAACATCAGGACTGTCCTACCAAACTGCTACAGTTTGGCCTACCGAAAACATGAATCCAGCTTATCAAACTTCTTGAATCTGGCATGCTAAACTGGAAAAAATAGGGAGTCGAGACTTCATGTGTTGACCTCTCCAAGCTCAAAAATCTAATTTTAAACATGTTTTCTCAATCCCAAAGTATAAAAATCACATAGAAAACATAAAAAATCATAGTAGAACAAATTTAAACCATTTCCCCCAATTTAAACTCACTTTCTCAATGGATTTGAAAAATCAAAGAAAAATATCAAAACTTGATTAAATCAATTTTTGTTTAAATAAAGCTTAGATTCGTTGTGTTTAGGGTTCCATAAACTCAAAGTAAGGGTTGTTTAAGCTCAGATTGCAAAATACATCAAAGATTCAAAATGAAAATAAAAAATTTTGGAGAAAAAGGGCTAACCATTAATTGGACGTTTTTGAAGTAAAGCTTGATGAATTGAGCTCGTTTCCATCTTCAAATCAGTGGAAAGAAAGCTTTAAAATTGAAATTTTTGAAAGAAAATGAGAGGGAGAGGGAGGGCTGGCATGAGAAAAAGAGAGAATAAAGAAAGAGAGCGAGCATGAAGAGTGAAAGAAAGAGAAAAGAGAGGGAAAAGAAAAAGAAAATGCTCAAGGGTATTTTTGTAAATATAGAAAAAATGTGGAATACAAATTTCATTTGGTATTTTAAAGCAAAAAATTAAATTTTCAAATATAACGAATGCAACAAAATTTTAAATAACTAAAATTAACATCAAAAATCACTTTGGTACACTTAATAATTAAACTTAACATAATTAATCACACTTTAAAATTTAAGGATGTTACAATAATAAAACGTATTAAAAATATATTTTCTCACTCATACCAATGTAATTTTAGAGATATCTCCAATATATATATATATATATATAGTAATTGCGTAGTACATTTTGTGTCATACCAACTAGCTAGACATGAGAAAAAGCATGAACAAATTGCCTAGCACTTTCTACATTTTTATGCCTTGTTATGTATCTTTAATTTTCTTCTTCTGTCCATCCCGGTCTCGACTATAGACATTGTTGTGCTAGTAGTCTACATTGGAATGCCCAATAGAACAACATTTAGGGTAGATATCTGGCAGGTTGTAGCGACCCCCTCCCCCTCTCCCTCGATAGAGGGGGGGGGGGGGTTGCTACAATTTATGGCATCAGAGCACAACGATTCTTGAGGATTTTAATATGTCATGGGACCAAGAACTCAATCAAGTAAAGTATTATGATATTTTATGGGTCCATAAGTTCAACTCTTGATTTAGAGATAAGATGTATGTTAAGTTTTGAGGTTTTAGAATAACTAAATTTTGAGGACGAAATTTTTATAAGAAGGGGGGAATTGTAACACCTTAAATTTTAAGCTAGAGGTCTAGTTGAGATTATATGATTTTTTTTTATTTTTATCACTTATGTATTGATTTTTTTTTTTTTTTTTTACCTATGAAATTGCCATGTATTTATGAAATAATAGAACTTCATGCAAAGGTGTTATATATATATATATCTTGTAAGTCAATTTACAAGTATTATATATATATATATATAAACGTTATATTCTATATATAAATATTTCTATATATACACTTATCTTTACATAATATAAGAATTAATATGTTTCTATATATAAGGTTAATTCGTATAAAAATAAAAGAAAAGATTAAGGAAAGACAATATTTAAGGAGACATATGAATGCAAGAAGAGAGGATAGAAAATCATGAAGGTATTCAATGGCTTTCATCAGAATATGAAGGAATATTTTATGTGATGTGAAGAATGAATGAATGATGATATATAGAACCTAAGATGATCATGACTAAATGGTTTATGTAAGTATACCCTCCACTGCATCACTTGAACAATAGTATGTTTTAAAGCATGTTTTAAAGTTATGTATGTTGTTATGATGAATATGTCTAAAGATGTTTTTGATGATTTTTCATGAGTATGATGTGAACTCTCTTGTTGTCATGAACCAACCAATGTTATGTATGTTTTTTCGGTCAAATCCTTGCAGAAGCATGTTCCAAGATAGGGACCATCTATGAATGAATATTAAGGGTTCTGACTGCTTGAGATTAATGTTATGCTATGGGCCCAAAAACCTAAAAGAAATGTATGTTTCTAAAAGTATGGTTTTATGTGGAACTATCGTGGTTTACTTACTAAGCAATATGCTTATATAGTTCTCGTGATGCAAGTGAGCTTCCAAGTAAGGATGTAGATGACTGAGCAAGAATGGTCCAAGGTCCCATGACGAGTCTAAGATGTAACATTTATTTCTAAGTATTTCTTTGATGTTATTAAAAACTAAGAATTGTTATTGAGGACATTTAGGGGATTTTCTAGCTTTTGTATAAGTGTTGTAATCTTAATATTTCCACTGTTAATGATAAGATAATTTCCATATTAAGATTGAGTTGAGGTTTGATTATTTTTCCTATTGTGTCTCTGATCGGCTTGCCGAACTGGCCCATCTTCACATGCACGAACGAACGATGTGTAACGCCCCCTTCCGGACGTCACAGATGTCGTTACATTCATTCGTTACAATATAAATTGAAGCAAACTATTGTAAATAATAACATGCTTTTGAAATCATAGTTTGGAAAAGCATTCCCAGGATCTTAACATACATTTTTTTTTTAGATAAATACAATTTATAAGAAATTATAATTTTACTTAATTATAACAATTTTCTTTTCCATAGACATTGTATAAATAGTTTGCTAATATTATTTAAAATTAAATGGCCTTTGAAAAACAAAAGATAAAATTCTTTGAACATGTCTCGGCTGGCAGGCCAAACTTTTACCTTCGGCAGGCCGAACTCAACCGGCAGGCCTAAGGTCACCCATCGGCAGGCCGTCCGAGGCCTTGCAAAATGGGGTTTTCGAAATCCACAAGATCGGCAGGCCGATGCTTGGCAACCGACAGGCCGATTGGAAAACTTCGACAGTCCGACCAGTATGGTTGGCAGGCCGAACCTTTAAAAAAAAAATTTGATAACAAGTTTTAAAACTTCAACTGTGGAAGAAAAATTTAATCAAAACACATTCACAAAATTTATAAAATTATTCTTAGATTATAAACATACTCAAACTCAAAATCATAGAATATTTCTTTAAAACTTCCTTCCTTGGCGTTCTTCCATTTGCAACCATCTTCCTTAGCTCACACGCCTATCATTGTCCTCCGCCTACTCCATAACTTTCTTACCCTTATCTGCAACATGATGAAAAACTTGAATAAGCTAATGCTTAGTAAGTACATTATAATTCTCACAACTTAAAAACATTTCATGAACATCATCATCATCAACTTAAAGGCATTTCATGAACATCATCATCATCATCAACATAATAGTGCACTAGGCACATTTTCATAAGAACATATCTTTCATTACATCATCCATATTAAAACTTATCCATTTTATCTTAAGGGGCCCAAGTGTTGCACCATAACATCATCATCATAGGCGCGCCGTCATGAGAGGAGAGGGGTTGCAAAGCCCAAACCAAACATGACATGTCCAACCTTTGGGACATCATAAACATGAACATAAACATTGGGTGTGCAACAC
>CAMOHE010027068.1:0-61050 GCA_946598075.1 Artocarpus hirsutus
ACAATATAAGTAAAAATATTATATAGTATAAAACTTTCACATATTATAGTATTTAAATTTTGATTTTAAATTTTGACTTTGTTATCAAACACTTAAGACATGAAAACGTTTGAATAATTAATAATGTTGTTACACCTTTTATTATTCTGTTCCCACAACAAAGCATTAAAAAACATGTTTAAATTTAGTGTAATAATTACATAGAATGGAAAGGAGTTGATCTTCATGCCAGTTACATGGTGCATGCATGCAAAAAGTTGATTTGATAGGCCAACATCTTTATCGCTCCCCCAGACAAGGGAAATGTAGAACAAAAAAATGTCGTCTGGTTGTCGTAGATCACAATTATTTATGACATATTTATGAGGGTTTTTTTCTTCTTTTGGCCGAGCAAAAATTTCATGTTTCGAGTAGTTGTTCAAAATTCAATTATTAAATTTTGTAAAATCCAAAATAAATTTCCTTCACGTTGCTAAAGATTTAAAGGACTAATTTAATTTATAGAATGTTTAGAATAAAACTCTTATATGTTATAATGTTTTAAATCACAGCCATAATTTGAACCGCATTTACCAAACATTTTATTAAATAACTCTTTTTTTCCCCTTACAAATACCTAAAAGAAAGCCATTTAAATCAAGTCTTAAAAGCTTTAAGAAGGTTTGAAGGAGTCGGGTCCCTTTCATGTACAGTCAAGGAGAAGAAAATGCATTTGTCTTCTTATTCATGTAAGAATCTTCAAAATTTGTCATTCTAGATCAAAACGCAACTCATAGCACAATTCCAATCTACCTCCTAAACTTTCAATATTGATGAGTTGTATTTGAAATTAGAAATCTATAGTAAACCACCTCCTCATTGATAGTGGTGTTATTTTTTTGACGGAAATTAATATGTGAATTATACAGATATAGATCATTAACAAATGGCGTGGATGATTTTTTTATCGTTTTCTAATTAACTCTATCAGAGCGGAGATTTTTTGTTTAAATAGAAAGCTTTTATATGACGTTTGTATATTGCTACTATAATCCATATCAAATTTATAAATTTTCACACACAGTGCAGAATAATTCCTGACTTGCTTTTTTAGTCATACGTATCATGCTTTATACAAATTATATGTACTTGTAATTTAGCTTTTACTTTATTTACCCTTGCAGGGTCTAGAAGGTCTCTTTTCGATGCATTATTTGGTCATGAGGCTGCGGAGGGCATGCAAACCATGTGTCTCTCTCTTGAAGCTTGGTTTGAAAATTCGAACTCTTTATTTTATGGTAGACTCGAGTGTGATTTTACTTCTAGGCTATACTTACAACCACATGCATATCTCATTTTGCACATGATATATATTAATTTTCTTTCTTTTTTTTTTTAATTATAGAGATTAAATTAGCTGACTTGGGTGCATGCTTGTGGAAGAGTGTTGATGAATAGCGTGTAACTGAACTTCATCCCGTACAGTGCTCTTGTTCATGATGTTTGTGTTGCAAAAGCTGCTTTGATGAAAGTATGGAGTTCCCACTGGTAAGATTTTCTTTTATAGTATTTAGTCCTTTTCCTAAATCATTATTTTGTCTTATTATTTTTTTTTTCCCACATCCACAAGTTGCTTGGCTTGTTGACATGAAGTACTTTGAAGAAGGTAGATATTTGGAAACCAAATGTCAAAAATGAGTTCCTTTTATGCCTGATCAATTGCAAAAATAAAACATTATTTTTGGTCCTTTTGATGCAGGGAAATTAAGTTTGATGAGTAATATCTCATTCACTTGCAATTTGATTCTTGGGAAGATTGACAAGGCCATTGAATAATGTGTTATGTTTATACTGTTATCCTTGGGAGGCATATTTTTGCTGGTTCTTCTTTTCTCTAGCTTAATTCCTCGTTATATATCATGAAGTTTAAGATTGTTAGTGTCAACCAGAACTTTTGGTTATTATAATATAAAGCTCTCACATACTATAAAGTTAGTAAAAAGTAAATTATATTACTGTAAAACTCTCACATGCTATAATACATTTAACCAAAATTTGTTCAAACTGTTATTGAAGTTGTATTCTTTTTCTTCTCCCTTATTATGAAAGTCAAAATGACCAAGGAGTGACTACTGCCCAGTTGAGCTTGCCTTTTCCTTTTTTTTCTAGCTAGTGGTAATGAAGCTATAATTTTCTTAATTGAAGTGTATGTTGTATTGAATTGAATCTCCCTTAACCTTTGGTATTTCTCTCATTATAATTTGAAAGGATATTCTAGTCTAGGGGAAAATAACATTTATTTTTATCTTTTAACTTGCCAATAGATTATTAAAAAAAAAAAAGAATGAAAGAAAATTTGTAAATGCACTGGATCTTGGGTTTGTTCAAAAATAGTAATATATACATATACCACATCTTTTTGGACCTTGGCAGATTTGTATGAGCATATTTAAAAAAAAAAAAAAAAGTGTGAAATTTCGTACACTAACAATTTCTTTGTCTAACAATTTTTATCTTTTAGAGGGTACTTTGTCTAACAATTTGTACACCCTCTTTTTTTTTTTTTAAGCCGGAGAATGCATTTTTTAAAAATGTAATTCAAAATCAAGGTCAAATATGAGAATTAGTATCAAAATAGATTAAGTTAAAGTTGTTCATTCATGATCCATTCGTAATCAAAGTTGTCCATCCTCTCTCTAGGGCTCAACAATTAAACTGTTGAACATACACAATCGTTTTTTTTTACATTGTTGTGATTATAAGATATATTATACTAGTAAGGGTTTTTGTTATGTTTTAGTATGAAAATTAATAAAAATAATTATGGTTTATTTTTTAACCTTCATGGTTTACTTAATAAAATAATAAAATCTGACATGTCCTGTAATTTCTCTGCAAATGATTATTATATAATTATATAGTACAAAATGTGACATTATTTTGATAATTAACGTAATGAGAACTATATTAAACTTATTCTCAAAATTGTGTTCAACTATAATAATTTGTTCATGTAGCCTTATTTTTTATTGTGGTTTTACAGTGAGTTTTGATGCTCTTTTTATAGCAATATTCCAAATGTAGAAAAAATAGTGAGGCTGGTGCAGAATGCAAATTCTCCTAATTTTGCTCTGAAAGGTACATCACATGACCAAAATATTGTTATAAAATTAAAACTCAACACAATATTCAAAATATCTTAAAAATGTCCTCAATTATATACTAATTATTTTAATGATAACATAATTTGTACTTTATTTCATAGTAATTATTTTAATGATATCATTTTAAGATATATGTTGAATATATACAAACTAGAGACATATTATAATTCAAGAAAAAAATTACAATACATGACCAAACTATTGGCGTGAAGTTGAAATTCAACAAAATGTTCAAAATATCTTAAAAATTCCTTAATTATATAGTAATAACTTAAACGATGTTGCATTTTGCACTAAACAATTACATAAATGATATCATTTTGAGACATATTTAGAATATTTACAAATTGAATCCATACTTTGATTTAGTAAATATAATTAGGCGTTGTGTCTCATTAACCTTAATTCAATAAATTAAAATAGGATTATGTTCACATTTGTCCCTTGAACTATATTACTTATCTCACTTTGTTCCCTAATTTTTAAAACTTATTACTTAGTCTCCTTAAACGTTGTTCCGTTAGCAAGTTTTCCCCGACCATCCAACTCTATTAGTTTTTGAACAGTTTTTTGCATAATATTTTTATATCCCCCAAAACTACGTCACTTACGTTATTTTAGTCCAAACTTTCAAAATATATTACTATGTTCCATTAATTTTATTTTTTGTTAACAAATAACCTCCTTCTATCTAATTCTGATCGACTAATAAATTGATTTGTTTTTCTTTTAATTTTAAAAGACTTCTACGTCAAAGCAATCTATATACTCACAATTTACATTTAAATATTTTTTTACAACATGCCATTCAAATACAAATACAAAAAAAAAAAAAAAAAAATCAAGGGGGGGTTCTTTACAAGAAATTTAAATAATGTGTTCTTTTTTGAAGAAAAAAAACTTTAAGAACTCTATTTTTTAAAGGAATTTTGTGTGGTCTTATTTTTTTCCTTAATATATTTTTATATGGTTGGAATGACAGTTCACTGCCTCTTTTACTAATAGAATACTAAGTAAAGGACTTGCTGATTTTTCCATAATCCAATCCACAACAAATCAAACGAAACCCGGTGAAAAAGAAGTGAACACTTTGCTGAGGAACAAAGCTTGTGTTTGGTATTGCAAAAAAATAATACTTATTTCTATAATTTTTTTTCGTTAATCTATTTTTTCCCTTAAACTCTTTTTTTATGTTTGGGCTCCCCTCAAAGTTAGAAGAGAAAACCATTGGCATGTAAAGCGGAACAAAATTGGATTGAAAGAGGTTATTTGCTAACAAAAAAAAATAAGGGGACATAGTAACATAGTTTGAAAGTCGGGGGGAATATAAAAATATTTCGCAAAAAACTGTCAAAAAACTAATGGAGTTGAATGGAAGAGTGAAACTTACTGACGAAACAAAGTTTGAGGGGATTAAATGGTGCATTTTAAAAATAAGGGGCAAAGTAACATAAATGACATAGTTGGGGTGCTAAATGTGAAAATAATCCATTAAAATATTCTACATATAATCTATAATAATATCATTAAAACAATTACTATATAATTATATAGTACAAAATATAATATCACTAAAATAATTACTATGTAATTAATTTAAGATAATTTAAATGTCGTGTTAGATTTTAATTTTATAACAATAATTTAGTCTTGTATTTGTAATTTTTCTTTAAAATTTAGGTCCCATACCACTTCTTTACCACGAATCTTTTGTACAACTTACTTTTCAAATCTCTTATTGGGACCTATTTTAACATATAATATGTCTACGTTACCCCAAACAAATTTCACCATCCATCTCTTTCTCTCTCTTCTCTCACTTTATATTTCACGCTCTTTTCTCTCTCTCTCTCTACGTTACCCCAAACAAATTTCACCATCCATCTCTTTCTCTCTCTTCTCTCACTTTATATTTCACGCTCTTCTCTCTCTCTCTCTCTCTCTCTCTCTATTTTTTAAAAGCGGTGTGTTTCAATTTTCTTCACAGATGTTGGAAGTGGTAGGAAGGGATGCCATATTTATCAAATTGGTCCATTATTCTTGGTGGAGCGTTTGTCTCATTAACCCAGCCCATATGTTTCTTCCTATGAGGGGCTTGACCCATCACATGTTGTGGGCCTACAGCCGACTCTTGCCACATGGCGTTTGTCCAAACTCAATAATTGATCAGCTGCGCCTGGACATAAAAAATCTCCTTATTGCCAGCTGTCGCTTATCTCTCTGTTCATATATCCACGTGGCAACAAAACTTGGATATTCTCCTCTCTATATTTTAATCCAAAAAATCATTGAACGTGGATCCAAATTACTTTGGTCGACCCGTCATTTCTTAGCAATCAACGGTCCACATTCAAACACGTCATTTCTTCAACCTCATCTGATCATCGTCAACCTATACAATTATTTGGTGATTCACCTGACCCACAATTTTCAATCTCTGATCTCTCCATCCAATCCGCACATCTTCATCTTGTCTCAGTCCTCTTTTAGCTCATTTGTGGTTCCCGATCTTCCAAGCTCATCATCCATGGCGACGCAAGGTCAAGTCATCACCTGCAAAGGTACTACTTCTCTTCTTTTCTCTCTTTACCAATTTGTGTTGTTTTGTTTGGAAATCGGAAGTAATGGTTGTGATTTTGATGTGTTTGGAAATCGGAAGCGGCGGTGGCCTGGGAACCCAACAAGCCGTTGGCGATCGAAGACGTACAGGTGGCTCCGCCGCAGGCCGGCGAGGTCCGGATCAATATCTTCTTCACTGCTCTCTGTCATACCGATGCTTATACTTGGGGCGGCAAGGTCAATATTTTTCGCATTTCTCTCGTTTTCTTCGATATTTTTTTTTTCTTGTTCGTGTTTTTCTAGTTGTCTTGTGGAAATTTACGAAGTTTTTCTAGTTGTTCATTTTTTTTTTCTTGTTTTATTTTCATTTTGAACTATGCTTTTTTTGGAATTTTATTTTATCTGGAAAAGTACTTGCCAAACACTCTTTGTTCAGAAGCAAATTAAAGAGGCTCTTAAGTTTGTTGCGGGGAAATGGAACTGAACCTATTATTTGGTAATGACAAGTTATCGTCAATGGCGAGCACTCGTTCTTTTTTTTTTTTTTTTTTTCTTTCTTTAACTTACTGCTAAGCTAAGCCTGCAACACAGCAAATGGGAAGTCGGATGTTTTGTTTTGAGTATTAAGGAGCTACTTGTCATCGCTTTGAGGGTAAAATGTGATTCATTGTTTATAGCCAAATGTTTGGAATTGATCATGCATGTTTCAAGATATCTAATTTGCTTCTCTCTCTGTGTGTGTATGTGTGTTTCGATAGCTTCTGATTGATGCCTTTGTTTCTACAAGCGTATATTCGGTTTTATAGGTACTATAATTCATACCAAATTTGGGGAATTTCACATGGAGGACAGGATAGTACATTGGTTTTTTGCTATAATTATTACGGTTTATACAAATTGTATGTTGTAATACAAATTACACTTTGTTAACCTTGCAGGATCCTGAAGGTCTCTTCCCATGCATTCTTGGCCATGAGGCTGCAGGGTATGTAAACCATGTGTATCTCATTCTGCACATCATAGTTTATGGCTTTGTTTTGGTAATGGAAAAATGGGCCGACTTTGATGCAGGATTGTGGAGAGTGTTGGTGAAGGTGTAACTGAAGTTCAGCCTGGAGACCATGTCATCCCCTGTTACCAGGCGGAATGCAGGGAGTGCAAGTTCTGCAAATCAGGGAAGACAAATCTCTGCGGCAAAGTTCGTGCTGCCACTGGAGTTGGAGTTATGATGAATGACAAGAAGTCCCGCTTCTCCATAAATGGAAAGCCAATTTATCATTTCATGGGAACCTCAACATTTAGCCAGTACACTGTTGTTCATGATGTTAGTGTTGCAAAGATAGATCCAAAGGCTCCTTTAGAGAAGGTCTGCCTTCTTGGATGTGGTGTTCCTACTGGTGAGATTCTTTGTTCTGTAACCAACCTTTTTCGGAAACTAACTAGAGTATTTAGTTCTTTTAAAGTCATATATTTAAATTTATATATATATATATTCAATTTTATGTACTTCGTAAAGCAGCAAGATATGTTTATCTGTTAAGATTGTTATATGTGGTTTTTGGTTCTTGTACGTGTGGAATCATTGCGTCATTGTGCATATTCTCGCCTTAGTTGCACTTGTAACGCATCTGTCAACTTTAAGGTCTTGGAGCTGTTTGGAACACGGCAAAAGTAGAGCCAGGGTCTATTGTTGCTGTTTTTGGTCTTGGGACCGTTGGCCTTGCAGTAAGTTTTCTTGTGGGCCTTTTTAATTTATTTCCTTCTGTTTAATGCTTCACTTTTGTAGCTGAATATTATTATAATGCTACAGGTTGCAGAGGGTGCAAAAGCAGCTGGTGCTTCTAGAATTATCGGTGTAGATATTGACAGCAAGAAGTTTGATGTAGGTATGGTTCAGATCTTGTGATTCTTCTTGTATTCTTTGTTTGCAGCTTTTTAATGGTTGTTTGGAAGTACTCTGTTTTTACCCAGAAACTTTAGCACTTCTATACGTAGATAGAACTAGTTATTTTTGTTTATCATGGGAGAGAAATTTTACCAGCACGTGACATGTATTTGCTACCTCTCTATCAGTCTATCAAACAAGTGATTCACGCTTCAATAGATTTTTAAAGCTGACTGATGTTTCAAATTGTAACTTGCAGCAAAAAATTTTGGGGTTACGGAATTTGTGAATCCAAAGGACCATGATAAACCAATTCAACAGGTCCTTGTTGATCTCACGGACGGTGGTGTTGACTACAGTTTTGAGTGCATTGGAAATGTCTCGGTGATGCGCGCTGCTCTTGAATGCTGCCACAAGGTGAGTGCTTCTTGATCGTGGTGTCTTGCATTACAGTGAAATTGAAGGCATCTTATTTTCTTCATTAAACTTTCAGGGCTGGGGAACATCGGTTATCGTGGGTGTAGCAGCGTCTGGGCAGGAGATATCCACTCGACCTTTCCAGCTGGTGACTGGTCGTGTCTGGAAAGGAACAGCCTTTGGGGGCTTCAAGAGCCGTTCACAAGTGCCTTGGCTTGTTGAAAAGTACTTGAAGAAGGTAGATATTTTGGAGAATGTTAAAAAAGATGAATTCCTAAATAGTTCCTTTATACCTGAATTGGACGTAAAAAACATTATTTTTGATCCTTTAAATGCAGGAAATCAAGGTTGATGAGTACATCACTCACAAGTTGACTCTTGGGGAGATTAACGAGGCATTTGATCTGATGCATGAAGGAGGATGCCTCAGGTGTGTGCTTTCAATGGAATTATGAAGGTTTCCACGGGGGGCATTTGCAAGCTCCTCAAGAATTTGAGCTTGGCTTTGGCCTCTCTCTATTGCCCCTCGTGATCATGAAGTCGGAAAACCAAAAAAATGGGTGCCTTGTTGAAGTCGTCTTCTTTACTCCCTTGCGATAATAATTCGAAAAGACCCAGGTGTGAGTACTGCTCTGTTGAACTTGTCTTCTCCTTTTCCCCCTTGTGGTAGTGAAGCTAAAAATATCCTAAACAAAGTTGATGCTGTATTGAGTTGAGCTTGCCTCTACCTTTTTTTTGCTCTAATTCTGAATCTAAAGGATATTCTGTTCTATGGGAAAATAACAGGTCTTTTCTCGAACAAGCTGCCTGATGTTTGTGTGTGTGTGTGTGTGTGAGTAGTCTTCTTGTCCCCCTGAAAACCATATTAATCATTGCATTAGTATCATAATTACCACCAAAGGACATTAAATTCATTAATTCACAAAACAAAGACTCTCTGCATTGCAAAATTAAATTAAGTGATTACTAGCTTGTGTATTTTTTTTAAGTCTATTTTTAACTGGTTTCTAACAAACATGATCTTCGGCACAGGAAAATTATAAAAAAAATAAAAAGTGGAAAATTTTGGTGTGTACCAAACCGTGAAAGAAAATGGGGATCGTTTTTCTTTTTTAGTAATTGCTTGTTTATTAGATAGTGAATTGGGAGACAACAAGTTAATTATAGTTACTTATGTTTGCATCTCTGTGCTTGCGTATACAAAAGTTAGAAGAAAAAAAAATATTTTGTTTCTAATGCAGAAAGTGCCTACAGCAAGTCCTGCATACTGGGGTTTTGTTTTTATTTATTTAAGAAAGATGAAAAAAATAATATTTGATAATTAAAAAATTATTTTGCATGACTGTTTGTTTCCAATAAGCTAAATAAAAATATAAAACAATATAAAAAATGAAAAGTAAGAATCTTACCTATTTATTATTGTTTTTCTAAGCGAAGTGAAATTTTACAAGCTCACGTTTCCTGTCGTTTGGGTGAAATGCAACATACTCTTTGTCGTTTTTGTTAAAACGACATGTTTTTTAATCATTCAACTAAAACGACGTGTCAGTCGCCCTTTTCTCGCCCAAAAGAATGCCGTTACAATCTTTGAACAATTTTGTTAGTTGTATGCCCAATCTAATAATATATCAGGGGACTCAAATCTTCTGACTAATTTTTTGACGTTTAATAGTGTTTAACCAATCCTACCATCACACGTTATTTAGACAGACAAAATTACAAAAAGGAATCCTCTGTGGGGCACCTTAAATAAGCAAATTGCAATAAAATTTACGCTTCTAAATTAAATAGACGTTATCGTCGTTTATTTGAAAACGACATGTTGTTTCTCGTTTCTCTCCTCTCTTTTTTTTTTTTTTTTTGTTAAAAATAAATAAAACAATAATCTATGATGGAAAGAATTAGTTGGTAATTGAATTTACAAAAATATGTCTTTCTCAGGGGAAAAAAAATCTAAATCACGAGTTCATAAAATAATATAAAGAAGTAAAGTAATAGCAGGAACACAAATAGACGTTGAAATAAGAAAATACATCAAAACAAAGGTAGGAGAAGGGGAAAAAATGATGAGTAAGCAGGAATGCCATATGATAAAACCGAAAAATGAAAGAAGGCAACTAAAACCCAAACACCTAGTGGAAAATATCAAAACACCAAACTTCTATTCAATTTAGTGAGTTTAGAATTATTAAAAAAAAAAAAAAAAAACGATTTCTTTAGCCTTTAAAACTTTGTCGTCGGCTCGAGAATAAAGTCTAAACAGCAGCATAACAAGAACAAAATAAAACTTCTCACTTTATGACCTTGAGAATTTTGAAACAACCAATCTAAAAGCGAGATCAAGTGATCAACACGTCTTACAAGAGCGAGGATTCAATAAACACTAGGAACCCTTTAAGTTTTGCTTTTATCAACATATGATGATAATTTCGGCATTTCCTTGTCTTAAAGAATGACTCAAACCTTGCGCTCGGGATGTTCACAGTGCCAACTCATGATGGAGGAGCCCATAGACCAGCTTTGAACTTTTTATAGAAGTCGGACTTTTTAGAAACGACGTAAAAGACTGCAGCAATGTAAATATACATAAGCATAAGGCAACTGAAACAGAAATGCTCTTTTTAAGTACTACTGTAATTACTTTGATATAAAGTGAGAAAATCCATGGTTTCAAATCTAATTGGAGATACTGAGGACGCACCTGGGATCCCTTGAATAATTAAGTTTGGTTCTTTTAGCACGTCATGAAGCGTTCTTTTTTCGTTTACTTTGACCCATTTGGAAGAGCCTTTGTGTGGGGCGAAATCAAGAAAAATGCTTTAGATAAGATGTTCTAGCTGAAAAAGGAAGCGCGGAAATGAGACAAGAAAAGGGTGATTTGATACTGCTAACCTGAAGGGCTCAAGTGATTGGAGTCCCGAACTGCGTCCTTTTCCTCATCGCCAATGTCTCCCACATTAGAGGCTGCAGTACCCTCAAGGAAATAATGAAGAATTCTTTTCTTCGATAGACAAGTTCCTGAAGCAGCCTGTTAAAAACCAAGGACACCGGGATATGAAATGAAGCACAAAAAGGCTTTACTCAAAACATCTAATTACATGAAGAACAAGACGGAAAAAGTTTGGGATGGATTTCCCCTGTAAACTCCAGGAAGCATAACCCTTGAAACATAAAAGCATTGTCATTGTCAACTAGGACCTAGATTTCGGAAAAAGAAAAGCTGCACACTTAAACTACAAACAAGTTTGCCATTGTCAACTAGGAACTAAAATTTTAGACACCTAACATCTAAAACCCAACCACACTAATAACAATCTGATGTCAAGCAAAAAAGCTTCCAATTTATCACTTTATCTAATCATATTATCATGAATTTATAAAAAACTCCATCTCGTTAGGTCATACAGAATATGCTTAAAAAAATTAAAATCTCTCAAAGATGCAGCCAGGTATAAAAAACTCCAATAAACAACAGAGCTGTCCATACTAAAAGTTTACTCTAAGACAAGATGCAGATGACCACTTTAAAAGAACTAGTCTTTGACACTAAAAAGAAAATCGAAACATATTTTTCAAAAGTTCAATCTAATCAGGATTGAACAGAATGTCTTGCTTACCTCATAGAACAATTCAACATCTTTGCGAGTATAATTGTTCTCTGTATCCCACGGCAAAGCAGGAGAACTTTCTGAAAACATGTTTGAAAGTTAAGGATACCACCAAAAGATGCACTTACATATAGAATACACAAAGGAACGAGTTAAAGACTCAAAAGCTAATACCAAAACAGAATAAAGGATATCATATCAAGATGAGCCGAAAACATGTCTGTCTCGCAGAAATCCTCAATGAAGTCACTCAACATAACCTCAGCATAAAGAAGAAGAACCGGCCAGTGAAGAATATTATTCTTGTCCAACACAGGCTTTCTCAACCCAACAAGTTCTCTAAACATCGCCTTCCCAAACTTATACCCTCTCGATTCAATCGCGGAAAGAAGATTCTACATAATCCATAAGAGAAAAACACATAAATCTCTTAACAACTAAAAAAATAATAATGCTTCTTTAAAACACTGCAAATTATCAAACCTTAGCCTCTGAAACAGCCATAGAAACTTGAGCCTGGCGTTGTTCTTGTTCCAACTTGAGAGAATCAATCTGGCTCAAGAGTTTCTTCAGCTCTTGGTTATCTGGGTCCTGCTTAATTCCGTTTTCGCAATGGGATTTTGCCTCGGACAGAAAATTCAACGACAAAGAAGCTTTTGCAGCTCTATACAACGCCTAGATATATATCAACAAACAGTTTGTTCAAAGTTGCTTCCTTAAAGAAAAATGAAAAAAAAAAAAAAAAAACCTTGATATTGGCGGGAGAGAGCTTAATGGCCTCCTCGGAGTCCGTAAGAGCACGCCTGTAATTGCCGAGAAGAAGATTGACATGAGCTCTGTTGGAAAAGAGAAGAGAGGTCTCCGAATCACTCAGAGCTTTCTGGTCGATGGCTCTGGTGTAACAGTCTATGGCAGCTGAGTAATGCTTTTTGCCCATCTTCACGTACTCATTCCCCTTTTCCTGAGAACCCAATAAGACATGAAAAAAACCTCAAAACTTTTTCAGTAAAACAACAGAAAAAAGGCTCGTATTTGCGAGAAAAAAGACCTTGAGCTCGAAGGCGGCGGATTCTTTGAGAGCGGCGATGGCGTCGAGGTCGGCTTTCTCGGAATCGGTGAGAGGTTCGGCCCCCTTCTCCATCCATAGCGCCATTTCCGTTTCCGCGCGCGGGCAGAGGCGGAGCAGTTCTACCTTCCTATTTCTTTCTTACACAGTCTAGAAGATACTTAAGAAATAGAATATCCAGACATTGTAGAGAATAATAGTGTGAAGAAAAAATTATAGTCTTTCAATTAATGAGTATTTATAGAATTTACGAGTAACTCTAACCTAAGCTGAAATATTGAAAAAAGTAATTTTACTCTAATTTAATTATTGAAAAATAAGAAATTGGATTAAAAAAAAGAGAATGTAAAATATTAATATTTATAAAATTTAAATTATTTACTACCATTTGATTAAAATATTTTCGCTCGATCCTACAAGATGGAGCTTCGAGAGGAGAGGAGAGTCTAAGAAAGTGTTTGAAAACTAAATTAAAACTTAAACATCATTACATATAAGAGCTTTATACTGTAACAATTTTTTTTTTTTTTGCTTTTCACTGTAGCATGTGAGAGCTGTAGTGATTGAAACTTATTAGTTCGATAAAGGTTTGTCAAACAAGGCCTAATTAAAGGTATATTGAGTGATGAGAGGGATAAGAGAAGAAGTGAGTGAAGCTGGGTGTGGTATGCCAGATTTCGAGAGGTGACATTATTATCCATGATGGTGGCAAGAGGAGGAGGATGGACCCATCAATAAATTTTTGAAGGTCATAACCAATGAGGATGTCCATCTGGGAATCGTCGGTAGCCATGGGTGATGTGGAGGCCGAGGTGGCAGCGGCGGCAAGTGGAGTGTGTTGCGGCGAGGAGGGGGTGCACGACGACAGCGAGGCTTGGTGGCAGACTAGGTGGAGTGGTAGTGGCAATGGTTGTAGGGCGGTGATTGTTCGACCGCGTCGATTGGAAAGCAGCAACAACAGCTAGTAGTTTAGGGATTTTAAAGAGGAAGAGAAAGATAGACCCAAAATGGTAATGAGGGAATAAAATATAACGTAATCTTTCTATTAAATAAACTAATTATTTGTAGAGTTTACAAGAACAATCCTAATCTAACTCAAATATTAAAAAAAAATTCAGTTTAATTCAAATATTGAAAAATAGGAAATTAGATAATCAAAAACTAACTAGATAACCAAAAAAAAAAAAGAGAATCTAAATTCTTTATATTTAAAAAATTTAAATTATTTAATGTTATTTTATTAATATATCTTCACACTTGGTTTTTTTTTTTTTTTTAAGACTAAAGAAATACCACCCTTTGTGTTGCATTTTTACACTTTGGCAGTAGGCACATTGCCTCCTATACTTTGCATTTTTTTTTAATAAGGGTGCACTTTAGGGGTACTAGAGTTTTTTAAAATAAGAAGCTGGTGGATTTCCAGGAGTATTTTTGCTACTATTTTCGCTTTTTCTTTACCTTAGTTGCTGTTGTCATTGTTGTTAAGATTTAACCTTTTGGATTACAAAATCTATTTGGATTCATACAACAATTACTATTAAACTAAACATAGAACTACAATATTTTTTTGAGTTTATGGGTTAACCCCTTGTCTTCTTCTTCTCCCCCCCCCCCTCTTTTTTTTCCCTGAATAAGAAGGGTAACCCCCTATCTACAATCTATAATTCAATCTCAAGTGCGAGTAACATGACGATGACTTTGAAATCATTCTTTGTTCTGTATTTTGCTGGAAAAAAATAATAATAAAGTACACATTTCTGAAGGGGAAATTAAAAACACGGAGAAAGGAATCAACAAAGCATTCCCTTGATTTCTTGTCGGCTTTCATTTATCTTTTCCGTCTTAGCTTTTTTATTTCAATTTCTTCAGGATGAATTTTATATGAGCAAGCTTAATAAAAATAAATAAATAAACACCAATTTATAGAGGGTTTGACAAGTTTGAACTCAAACACCCTTGCATGTAAAAGGTACTTTATATTGTAGCATACTTTAGCTTAAACTGTAATATATAAGAGCTTTACACAATCTACTGTTCATACGGTTCATACTTTTGCAAAAGACAAGGTTAAACTTATGATGTGCAAAACGCAAGGTTAAACTAATGACGTTGTACAACAGAAGATATTTCTTGATGAATGAAAGAGATGTGCTTCAGCAACAGTTTAGTTCGGTAGTTATTTACTTTGCTTCTATCCATTAAAAACAATACCAGTTTCACAACAGCAATACCCCAACGGTTAAAACTTATGATGTTGGGAAATCTCCGCTTAGAACAACAATTAGCAAGAAGAAATGCAGAAGTAAAATAATAATAATCTCACAAATGGGATTGACAAGCAGAAAAGGATCAAGGGGCAAAAAACAACCAGCCTCTAATCCTTTTGTACAGCCTATCCCAACCTAAAGATAACGACAGGGCACTTCGTTATCATCAATACTACAAAATAATTTACACTAATAAGTACTAACAAAGCTCCTCCGGCTTTCAATGGAGATGCTTATTCTGCCGACCAGAAATTAACCAGCTCCAACTATTTACAAGAGAAGCGCAAAACCTGAAAGGGTCAGCAATTTGGGCTTCATGGCTTTTCAAGAAGCATGAGCAAACAGTGTGGAGTTGCACTATGCATGGGTGAGACCATTCCAGGATGTTTCAAAGTCGAACAAAAGCAAACCTGCATCAATTGGAGCAGGCTCGGGTGACAAGATGTTCGATTGAGAAGGTACAGAGCCATCTGAAACCACAGGAGCAGATTGACTTTCCAAAAGCCAGTCATCAAAGTTGAACTCTGAACTAAAATTAGTGTTTATTACATTGAAGTGGGAACTAGACTCCTTGTCACAGGGTTCAAAAAGAGACTCTGAGCGTTGAAGTTGAGGATGCCCTACTAGAGGTTGCTGATTGCTTTGACCGGTATTGTCCACCCAACTTGAGTTATAATCTATGGGACTTGCGTCTTTTACACTTGCACTTCCAATGCCATCTAGAAGGTTGCTTTCCATGGGATTTTGAGTGCCATTACCATTCTGAGAAATACTTTCGCCATCGTTCTGAAATTGATTTCCATGCTGATAGAAATTTGGGGAAATATTTGATGAAGGAATTGGGGAAGGGTATATACTTGGTCGGGAAGGTGGAGTGTTTAAAACTGCACTTCCCAAGTTGGGCTCAAAAGGGCATTGATGCGTGCTGGAGTTAACATTATCCCACCTGATGGTGTTCAAGTTGTTCAACGCTGTTGCTGGAGTAGTATTTCTAGCATATTGTGCGGCAATAGCATGATTCCTGCTGTTTGGTGAATAGGAAGCAGAATGATTCATTGACAAGGAAACCCCAACACTTCCTGGCCTTTTAAACATCATGGGAGAAGAGAGGAAGTGATGGCCAGAATTAACATGACCTTTGCTCCTCCTAATGTTATGATTAACGCCAAGCGGCTGCCCCCCAGAAACTACACGTGGCTGGAATCTGTTCCTGTACAAACCTGCTCCCAAGGGCTGGCTCCTACCTCGGCTTATTACAGTAGGAACAGAAAAATTGGTTGGGAAGCAACCTTGGATAGTAGACGGCCTGGAAACATGACTTTGTGGTCTTGAGTTAGGTGATAACGGAATTATGTTGAGCGGTGAAACTGGGTTGAGTTGAGCCAGACCAATGGGACGCAGAGTATCAGAAACTCTGTTGGAGGCTGGTAATGGAACATTGTTTCTCCTCTGGATCCTCCATGTCTCCTCCTTATCAGTGGCATGACAATGGTCAATACTGGAGGCACTAGTTGCCCAATGCACACAGGGTGCAGGCGCATCGCAGACATAGCAATGACACTGCATATATGCAAGGACAACATTCAAAGCAGTACAAAGATAAACGAATAACAATTATTAATGGAATATAGTAGAATTCTCAAAGCCATAGCTCGTTGAGTCGTCTTACCAGGTCACAGTGCTTCTCATGAGGGGTAGTACTAAAAGGAAACGTGACACAATGATGTCGGGGATGCGGGTAATCTCTGCAAGCAATCTGCAGTGAAAATTTTAAGAACTAAAGATTCTCATTGCATGCAGAATCAAAAGATATTGAATATGACACTGTGAGACAAAAAGAAGAAAAGAAGAAAACTTGCTATATATATAAATAAAACAATTATCACAAATCATTCTCTTAGTAAACCAAATCCCTTCAAGAACACACGATATAGCAATGTTTTCAATCTCATCTCCATATTCTACATCAATAACACTACAAATAAGCCGGTTAACAGTTGACACTGAAAAAAATGGGAAAAGCAAACATGTAAATGTTTTCAACTATTTCTGTTGAAAAAAGCTGCAAGACTTATGTATGAACAGGGTTACACTTTTCTTAAACATCCTCGATTAACCCCAATTCAGGTTCCGATTCTCACCCATACCTTTCTAAATAATGCTAGCACTCAACCATGGCCGCTGGTTCTATTTCAACCTCCTGGCCTACAAACACATCCAGCAATGGGAACTAACCCAACGACCGAAATCCACAGCTTGCCGCTAGCCTCAGCAAGTTCAAAACCTGCAATAACTTTCCATGAAGCTGAACCAGGCAACAGCATGAAGAGTTATTCTTCGTACCCTTAGACATCTAACTTTCTAAATGACCATTCATTAGTATCATTCAATGCATACGTATGATAGAACCAGCAATGCAAAGGATTGTTTGGCTTCCTTATCACTGCAAGCTGTAATGGTGCTTCATAGGCAACAAGACAAAAAGGGCTGATAAATCCATGTATTTTCCTTTCCAAAAAATTAACCCCCTAGTCTGTTTTCTTCATTACATGTTAAAAAATATAATATAATAGGTCGATTATCCCATTCACCTAAAGCGGCCAATTCTAATTCTCTCTTGTTACTAAAACTAAACAACATCCACATCATTTCTCCTGTACCTTATACTTGTCTCTCCCTCTCTGTAAAACAAGATAAAAATTTTTAACCATACAGCGAATGCAAAGGGCAGGCAATGCCCCGCATTTAATTTACTTTCATTTCAAACTCATTTCCCATCAACCAAAGCACCCTATACTTGTCTCACTCTAAAACAAGATAAAAATGTTTAACCAAACAGCGAGAGCTAAGGGCAAGCAATGCCCGGTATTTAATTTGCTTTCGTTTCAAACTCATTTCTCACAAACCAAACAACATAAAAATCAATGAAATGAAAAACAACAACAACAACAACAACATAATCATATCGTATGGAATGAAAAAGGCCATTGCTTAGTAGTTAATACCTGACCCTTCTCGCCAACAATAAGCAAGTCGTCCTCACCGCCACTTGCCGAGTCATCAACGACCCGGGCGGGCTTATCCGGGTCACCATCCAAAATCACACAGTCATCGTTCATATCTCTCACCGTCGGTTTGGAAGACTTTGACCTCTGTTTGGGTTTGACCTCGGACAGCACCACAACCTCAACGGAATCATCGTCTGTTTCTTTATCATCAGACTTGAGAAACTCCGCAAGCCAATCAAAGTCTTCTTCTTTGGGCCCGCTATGCCCGGAAGATTCTTCATCAGAGCTTATATCAAACACCAGAGGCCCCGGATCCATAAACCCATAAACAAACTCCCAAAAACTAGGGTATCTAACAAAAACTCCCCAAAAATATCCCAATTTTCATTTGTTTACAACCAAAATAAAAATTATTATTATTATTATAACCGACGGTACAAAAACAACATCTACAAAATTTACGTCAGAAGCGACCTTTATTCATGTTTGATGCAAGGGAAAAAAAAATGCAACAATTTCCGACTCAAGTAATTCAATGAAATACCTTGTAAAAGGAACAACCAAACATAGTTAGCCGCCAAAATTTCTCTGGATAGAAAGGGGGAAAAATCTCAGAGACGGGAAGAAAATGGTTAGGATTCTGAGCGATTTTGGGACCGAGTATAACTGGAAACCTCGGGTTTTTACAGAACTCGGTACGTTTCTGTGACGCTTCAAAACAAATATATATATATATATATATATATATATATATGAGAGAGAGAGGGAGAGAAAAAGAAGGCAGATACTAGAAGAGGAGGAGAGAGAGAGAGCAGAGGGCTTTGTGACGTGAGTGAGGGGGACTGAGGGATAATTCTCTTTTGGAAATTTTACACCTTGGAAACCTTATTTTATTGAAACTAGACACCCCTTATACCGATCTGAATGACGCCGTAAGAATAATTCTTTTGTGTTTGGCCTTTTGACCCTAACATTCTTATTTTGTTGGAATTATACCCTTTGGCCGGAAAAAAATAATGTCAATACTCTTCAATTTTTTAATAAAATTTTAATAACACTGGAGCTGCGCCATTCGTCAAAGAGAGGGATGGAAGTCAGATCCGAGCTTGCATCGTCTTTGCTTGGCTGGAGTTGCACCGTCCATTGGAGATAGGGAGGAAGGTTTGTCCGTCGTCGGCGGTGTGATCTTGTTTTTATTTATGTTGTTGTTGTGTTTTTTTTTTCCCTTTTTTTTTTAAATCGACAATGTTACCGGTCAAGGAGAAAGAAAGAAAGAGAAGACAAAAAGATATAACGAATAAGACACGATAACATGTCCTAAAATGACATGAAAAATGTCCGATGGTACATTTCTAGGGTGGTAAAAAATGTCCCAAAAAGATTCAAGCCTTGAGGGACACGACATGTTTCAGGGAACATGCATTAAATTTATAGTATAAAAACTTTTAAATTTTGTAGCATAAATAAAATTATCTAAAAAAGTCATGTTCTTGTAAAGATAAATTTTTATAAGTGTTATCTTTTAAAATTTATTTTTTATAAATATCATACATATTTATTTTTAATATAACTTAACATATAATATGAATGGTAGTGAAATATAAATTTTTTTAATTGCAATAGAGATAAATAAAACTTTTAAAAATATGCCACGTGTAATTTTCTCTTAAATTGCACACAAGAAAATTCAGGCCTTCAAATTGTGGTAGTCATGTGAAGATGGCGATCTATCAGCCCCACGACACAAGTCAATAAGGCCTAGTTTGCTAATTTGGATCTTCGGAAGCATCAGGCCCATTTTGCTTTAGCAGATTCCCAATTTCCACTTTCAACATTTTCAAAAGTATGTATTGAAATGAATGATGATGCAACTTGCAAAAGGTGGTTAAGGAAGGCCTATTTCTGGTTGGTCCAGATCGTGTTCTCTCTGTCTCTCTCTTTTCTTCTTCTTCTTCTTTTTCAATCCTTTACATTAATTAGTGAGAGAGACGGGATTGACAGTAAACAAAACAATAGTGTCCCACCAATCCATCGGACAAATATCTATTCTGGCAGGTAATCCCTTTGCGTTTTATTTTAATGGATACCCACATTATTCGCTTTCAAACTTGGTTTTTCTCCTTGAGACCACTACATAATTTGTTAAGGAACTCCAAATAATATATTGCATATATAGTAGAATACCAACGTGTTTAGGTGCCTAGGTGGACCACGCAATGTCATCAATTAGGAGGCACTTCAATTTTCAGCACTTTATTGTTAGCAAAATAACATTGAATTCAAGGAAGGACTATTCTTCTTTTGTCACTAGCTTCTTTTAATCACTTTAATAATGTTGAATGTACCACTTTTTTCAACGCAGCTAAGAAACAAAAGTATAGTAGGTGAAATCATAAAAGTTGCATATCATATGTAGCGTTAACTCGGTAACGTGTATTTTGATATTCCCTCAAAAATAAAAATAAGGGAAAATTCTTGGCATGCATTGAACCCATTAATCTGAACTCTGAAATCTGTCGTTTTTTAATTTTCTACTTATAGCGCATTTGTGTGGAGTCCCTTTTTGGGGAGTGGGCTCTTGGCCTTTTTTTCCCAGGCATGGGCATATCCTGCTGAGTCAACATCCTCTAAATGCTTTCCGGAAAATAAAAAAATATTGCGCATGCAAGGAAAATGTACTTGCAATGAGGATTAGCAAGTTATGCCAAATTTCTTGTTTGTTTTTTCTTTTTTTTTTTTAAAGCGAGAGAGGCTATAAGGAAAAAGAAATAAAAGAAAATAAAATAGAAAGAGTGGATTCACGATAAGGTTGTAGAGGTCAAATATTCTTTAATTATTTCACGTCCAGGGAATCTTCTTCGTTGGTAAAGTTCATAAACGACGCAAGTTGCGTGTGAAATCGTTTATTAATGGGTAAAAAAATTAATCCCTTGAGAAAATACAAGAAGCGATAAATAATAGTTTTTTTTTTTATTTAAGAGAGAAAAAAGTTATAATAATAAATAATCTTAATTTAATTCCCAAAAACAAGTCTGGAGAAAGCCATGGCGACCAGCATGTGCAAAGCAACCTCGGAGACTTCCACGCAAAGTGCTGCACTTTGTGGTTGACACTTTCGCACCCGCTTTTTCGCGCGTTTGTAGCACCGCACTTTGTTTTTTTTTTTTTTGCCAATTATTTTCAATTCTCAATATTCGTAAAAATATGGAAATTTCAATTTTACATGAGTTTTCAGAAAAATAAAGATTATGGTAGAAATTTCACTAAAAATTACAAAAGATTACAAAAATTTTATATTAAATATGTCTCTAATAGTTTAAAATACAATAAACATTAAAAGAAGTATAAATAAATATGATTTACATAATAAACTTCATACATATTAGATTTGTCAATTCCAAAAACGAGTTCTATGAGGCTCAAACATAAATAAAATTTCATTTAGATTCAAACAATATCAGTACTTTGACATGTTATTTGAGTAGTGTTAATATAGTTATAAATATGTCACATGTAAGTTTGTTGATTTTTTTTCACTGTATTTCAATGAATGAAAACATGTGAATTTTTCAAATTGTTTACCTGAAATAGGGTGGAAATTGCTTGGATGAGGATAATTAAAAATTCTATAACTATCATAGTTTTCAAATCTTAATTGTACGGATAATAAAAACGAGGAGTCTCATTACAGAAATTGTTATAATTATATCCCAAATTCATTAATTGAAAACTCATGTAAAGACTATCCTTATCAAATGTTAGCATTGTTGATGTTTCTCGCTCCCTCCTTGTGTATGGCTTGCCAAAAGCTCTTATGCCTGCCCTGCATATCTACACCTACAGTCTTCATATTATGTGCAATACATGAAATAATCTTCATCGGTAAATAGATTCAATGGTAAACCTAAATCTTGTAAATTTTCTCCAAAATAGAATCCTTGGCATCATCAGCACCATGTATCAATATCGCTTTGATATTTCATTGAAGTTTTGTCAACACGTACTAATATTTTGTCGAAATTAATATTATAGTGTAAAAATATTTCGATACCTTAAAAAAACCAAAATTTCTAAAAATATCATCGAATGATTATGAACATGTACTGATATTTTGCCAATATTTTTTTTAAGTAATTGATTATGAATTACAACCAGACAATTATTGAGATTAAAATTTCAATTATTGAGATTAAATTTTTTCTCTTTCTATAGGGTGTGTGGCTCTCAGTTAGAACTAACAAATAGTATACGGCTCTGAACAATTGCAGTAAAAAGCTAAAAGTTGTTACAGTGTAAAGCTTTCACATATTACAGTGTTTATAACCAATTGGTTGTAACCAATACTCTCAAACACCCTTTTAGTAAACATTATAGTTTTATTGATAACTAAGGTATAGTAATTTGCAATTAATTTATCACGCAAATTCTGATTCACAGTATTGTTTGTAGAATTAATATTTTGTAACTTAGAACATGACTTGAGTAAAAAGTACGAAAATAATCAAAAAGCGGAGTTGAAAAAATTGTGAAATTGAATTGACGTTGCGGCGAATTTGTGTTTCAGAACATTTCAAAAAAAAACAAGTGTTTCAGAAAGTGCGTACAACGCGCCAAATTCGAAAGTGTAATTTACGATTATCCTTGTCCCACATGTTCAGAATCAGAGCACGTTGTCGGCTGATTTTACTCCAATCCCCCATTGACGGATTTATTATGACTGACAATAGAATAAAATAGACGGTTGGGATCTGCTGATATTTTTTATTATATATTTAACAATTACTCGTAATTTTGGAAAACGGGTCCACCACATTGACAGTTTGTTACCTGGCAATGCAGTTCTGAAGTGGACGTGACACGTCTACATTCAAAGTCAATAACACTTTCTCGTTATTGGAAGTTATTACGTCTCTTTTTTTTTTTTTTTGAGATACGTTAGTTTTTTTTTCTAATATTTTCACTTTCTTTTTCAGTTTTACGCTTTCCATCACATTTCAGAAAAAGTTGTCCATCTAGTTTTATTTTTATTTTTTGTGGAGAATAATCAATCGGGCTCATCTCACAAAGGAAAAAAAAAGCTAAATAAATAAAAGCGTCACAAGTTAGCATAAATATATCGTGTCAAATGATGATATGTAACATGTTAATCAAGGGGTATGAACATAAGTGGTGGTCTATATTGTTTAAAATAAAAAATATTCTATATTGTGATTGCAGTCTTAATTTAAGTCTAAATTTAATGACGTATATTGTCCCATTTTCGCATGTCCATTTCAAAAAACAAAAAAAGGAAAAAAAAAAGATCATTCGCTTCAATGAGAAAAAAAATGAAAAAGTGATTATTATTTGCTTGTGTTTTATAAATCTTGATTTGTTTTTATAGAAACCGTGTAATTTGATTAAAAAAATGGACTAACAAATTTTTGGCTTTATATGTGAATATTTATTGGGGTGTTTGACAGTGGTGGGAACCACTCAGTTCCCACCACAAACTTAGTTATAAACAGTAAAAAGTTCTCACATGCTACAGTAACAATAAAAAAATTGCTACAGTGTAAAACTCTCACATGCTACAATAAAAGTAGTTCCCACCACTCTTCCAAACACCCACTATGTATGGTCACCAACAACTTCTTTACGGTTCATTCTTCTTCATCATTACTAACCTAAGAAAATTTACATATATATTATAAAGCCCAAATTTGTTGTCTTATTTTTTTATTCTTTTGACAATCATCTCTATTATTTATTTGACACCTCATTAAGCTTAACAATTTAAATACATAATTGAACAATTTATTTATGTATCAAACAGTATAAAGCTCTTATATGCTATAGTGAACAGTAAAGCTCTCACATTCAATTCAATCATACTTTTTAAACATTAATTAATTAAGCAACAAAAAAATGTGACAACAAATCTTGATTCAAAACCAACAACATTTTTTTGTTCGAGTTAATCTCTTTTTATATACATAAACAATTGTTCCGTTTAGTCTTTTGAGTTATGCGTCTTTCTCCCTATTAAATAATACAATAACACGAGAGGTAAAAAAAGAAAAAAGAAAAAGATGAACTTCTCCAAACCTTTCAATTTCCAACTCAAAATTTTTGAAAAAACAAAGAGGGGACAGAATTATTAAAAAATAACAGAGACTTCCTTTTTCCTTCTCTTATTTTTCGCCGGGTTGCGTGTGCTATTTATAAGAACTCAGGGAGTCGTCGCCTAAAATCCAAGGTTTAATTTGCAAATTTTCCAATTCCATTTTCATTGAGGTTCGTTTGTGTTTTGCCTCTCCTGTTCAAAAGCTTACCTTTTTTGCTCACCGCATATCCTTCTGTGCTTCCCTTCATTCATTCATTTTCCCCAACTCCATTCTATATTTAGCAACTCTCTCTCTCTCTTTCTCTCTCTCTCTAGAAAACGAAAAGCTTTCTAACCAAAACGAGGTACGTTTATCTCTGAAATCTCTCTCTCTCTCTCTCTCTCTCTCTCTAACTCTTTGTTTTTCTTCCATTGGAATGTTCTCCAATTCACGACAGTTTCATTTTTCCAAAGCAGTTATTGAATCTCAATTCCGTCTTTCTTTCTCTGTTTCGGTTACAAATCACGTAAAGTTTTCGCATTTCGAAATTATAGCATGTAAAATTGTCATAAATGCTTGATTTGGCTCTTTTGTGCCCTGTTTTTCTGCGCTTGTAACGAGCAATTTGCTATCTTTGGTATGCCTTTTCGATTATTTTGCAATCAGGTTTCGGTTCTACGCTGGAGAAAGTAAAAAACAAAAAAATCCTTCGAAAATAGTGAAGATTACGTGAAAAAGAGATCATTTTCATGATTAATTGGGCATATTGGAGGTAGTTGTGATCTAGGAATTTGTAAAATCGAGGATCAAGGTAATTTTAGGGGAAATTTGGGAGTACATTTTGAAGTTTGTGCGATTTTGTATACATTTTAGGTCTGATTAGGTTGAAATTTTGTGCAATGGGGTGGCAGTTTGAGGTTAATTGTGGTGGAATGAGTTTATTAGAAAGATGAGCTGAAATGGCTAATACGATGGAGAGTAAAGAAGACGGGGAAGTTCACGAAGATCGGCCTTCTTCGCCTATCTGGGTGTTGCAGCATTTGTCAGAGGAGGCATTTAGAGTGGCTGGGGAAGCTCTGCAGAGTGTGTATTCGGGCAATTCGGATGTGCCACCTTTGGGACCGGGGCACAGGCGAGCCCAAAGTGAAATACTGAGTAGGAGTCACAGGCGTAGTAATAGTTTTCATAGGTTGAAGAGTCATGTGCAGAGGGCTTGGAAATGGGGGAGCAATTTGCGGGAAGAAAGTCGCCAGTCGAGTTTCAATCCTGAGGTCTTGGCCAACCAGAAACGCCAGTGGTATCAGCTTCACTCCAAAGTCCTGGTATTCTATGTTTTTAGATTTATTTTTTTGGGCATATCTTCTTGGTTTCTTTTATTTAAAGAAAAAGGGTCGATGGGATAGATTAGACGGCAACATATCTTGATAACCTTGGAAGGCTGTGCATTCCTGCGTGGCATATTGATCCATGTGGATTGCCCATATACCCCGTCTATTGCGATGGGACTAACTAGAACATAGACCTTATCGAGGTCAATGAGTAGCTTTACCACCTACCAAATGAGTGGTGGTTTTGTTTTCTTTTACATGGTTCTGTAGAATTTTTGCCAGAATTATACTCGTAGGATAAGTTTCTTCTATTGAGTAGAACTTGAAGACAATTCAACCTTTAGTCTGTTTTAGTCAAGTTTGTACTTTCATCTTCTCCTTTTGAATCTGTAGTTTTCTCTTTCAGTTAGTAAGCTGACTTTCTTTTTTCCTAAGGAAGATTTTCTTTTGTTCCTTCAACACGTTTATTTGAGATGGAGATTTTGGAAATTGGATTTTACGTTAAGAGGGTGTCATTGTAGGATCATTCAAACTACAAGGAACCAACCTCAGTGTTTGAACACTTCGTTGTTGCGGGGCTTCAACCAGATGCTAACCTTGAGTCGGTGGAGGTAGCATTTGCTAAAAGGAAGAAGTGGGAGATGGAGATAGCAGAATCTGAAATAAAGGACTTTAAAATGCTGCATAAACGGAGGCCTTCACTTCCCACACTGGAACCTCAGGTTGAGTGCATAATTGCATTAATCATATGACAAATTTACTTTTTTGTATGCACGATAAACATTCATTGTTTATTTCCATATGTGATTAGAAATTTTTCTTTGATTCTTTTTGGATTTACAGATACTTTTCAAATATCCTCCTGGGAAGAGGCTACCAATGCGTTTGAAAGATTTAGCTGCTTTCTTTTTTCCTGAAGGGGTTAAGGTTTGTATTTCTGCTCTTGTATCACGCTTTATTCGCTCATCAATTTATAATAATTCAAAATCTTGTGATGGTGTTTTAATGTAAAAATTTATTCTAGGCTGTCTACAATCTTTTTCCATGTCAACATAGAGTTCAAGATTTGTTAACATCCGCTAGCTTCTTACTTTGGCTTGTTAACAGTTTATAGTATGAGGCACGTCATGAGCCTAAGGGGAAGGTTTAATAGGATCACCATATGTCTTAGACAATTTTCTCATCGTTGCCTTTTGTTTTTTGCAAAATCACTTTATTATTGTTCAATGTTTTGTTAAATTTATTATGTAGCTCATGCGCTAATTCCATCAATTAAATATATTTTTTTGACATTGTACAACTTTTATCATTAGTATCTATATAACTCTGGGACAATTTGTTTACCATCCTTTGCATTTCTGGGTTGTCATAATACAGGCACAGTTGTTGGAGAGAACCCCATCACTAAGTGACCTAAATGAGATTATTTATGGACAGGTATTATGTTCTTTTAGTCTATATTTAGGAAAGATTTCCATGTTCCCTCACTACTTGGAACAAACAAGTAACAATTGCATTATTCTGTTTTCTCAAGGAACATTTGGGTAGGGATGATCTATCATTCATTTTTTCGCTTAAGGTATGCACTGTTCTACGTCTATGTTGTTAAGTGACAAGTTATCTTTCCTCAAGTTTGTATAAATGTATACTTGTTCTTTTTGTATTCGCTAGAATCATCCATTTTTCTCACTGCAGTACTTTTTTGTTGTACTCATTTCCTCTGTCGTTTGCTGGTGTTATGTTAGAGCACAAGTTGATGGTTGCTCTAAATGTTAAGTATACCTGTATTTGATAAGACAGACGGGTTGATGGTTGCTTAAAATGTTGTTTTTCTATAGGTGGCAGACAATGCAACACTTTATGGTGTTTGCTTACATGTTATGGAAATTGTACAGAGGCCTCCTGATATCTTGGCCTTCTCATCTCCTCTTTCTCATTCATCAGCAGCATGCAACCGTTTTTTGGTGTCTGCACCTCGCTGTTACTGTGTGCTAACGAGAGCTCCTTTCTTCGAGCTACACTATGAGATGTTGAACAGGTATTTGTGTTTCCAAAGTGTAGGTTGCTCTTGGACTTCAAAGATTGGCCATAACATTTTCATAAATATAAAATTAAATGGATAAGATGAAATGACATTATCAGCTTCCTTCCTTTTTTTTTTTTTTTTTTTATAGTTAAATTATAAGTAACTATAATTTACTTATTTGGATGCAGCATCATTTCACAGCAGCGTCTGAACCGAATAACAGAATTTGTTAGCGAAATGTCTTTGTATGACTATGTCCCTTCAGCTTGTAGAACAGATGATCAAACGCATGAGAAAGTTGAACCACCTACGACGACGTCTGTTGGTGATTGGACGAATTCTGCAATACCTGTGGACAGTGCAGTGGCTATTAGTGCTGCTGCAGCTGGAATTATTACTGATAACGGGGTTCCACTCCCCTCATTAAGGATATGGGAGCCTCCCTCCCCTGAAAGTATAACTGCTAGCGAATCTTCGGAATTTAGTCAAGCCAGGGATTTAGATAAAGATGGTAGAAAGACTTTACAATATTTTGATGATTCTTCCGAGGCCTCAGAAACTCGTTCTGATACTCTGGAAAGAATATGTGGAAGCTTTGAAAATGGCTATTCTTCTCCTGAAGTTAGGGTGTCATTATCCTCCAGATTTCACACGTTGGAGTGTCTTGGGAGTTCAGAATACTTATTCAGGTAGCACATAAAATCAGTGGCGTAAATAGTAAATGAAACGAACTCTGCTACTCTGATTAGGATATATGAACCTACTTTTTTATTGTCTGTGTTTATTACATGTCTACCCTCATAGCCCTCATCTTTTTCTTTATTTCTACTTAAAAACACTTTTTTCTATGATACGTAATACACTCTTATCTTTGGCAGTCCAGTCAAAAGCATGACATCAGAGGATGATGATGATGATGAATTCTCGAACTTCGAAAAAGATCTTGGTGATGATTTAATAATGGAATGGGCTAAGGTTAGTTGATTAATGTTGTTTGTACATCTTAGCGTAGGTGATGTTTGATTACCTTTTAATCATCCTTCTTGTGTGATCTTTATGATAGGAAAACAAAAACGATTTGCTACAGATTATTTGTGGATACCATGCTCTGCCTCTCCCCCCGCGGGGAGGTGAATTGGTCTTTCAACCTCTTGAACATCTACAGTCGATAGAATACAGGAGACTTCCAGTTTCCGCCCTTGGTTTCTATGAAAAATATTCAGATTCATCTGAATCCGCAGAGGTATCCTCTTCATTGCTGGTAAATCTAGGCTGTGCTTCTTATGCTACATCTTTACCAATATTATTGATCTTGTTTAAAGGTCAAATTCAAGTTGGCTGCTGCGGAAGAAGCGCTTGCACTATCAGTATGGACAACTGCAACAATTTGTCGTGTCCTATCCCTTGAAAGTGTAAAAACAATTTTCTTGGCTAATAGCTAATGTATTTCATCAAGTAACTCTGCATATTTATAGGGCTTTGGAGTTTGATAAATATTGCTTCTTCCAGGTCTTGGCATTGTTAACTGGTGTATTATTGGAAAAACAAGTTGTGATAGTGTGTCCAAATTTGGTAAGTTTGTTTTACTCTATTTTTCTTATGCCAACCTAGTTTTCATTTTTTTTTTTTGGCAAATTATTTGTTGCTCTTTTTCTTTCTCTGGGATTTTAACCGTCTTCACTTCAACAAATTCAGGGTGTGCTATCAGCTACGGTGTTATCTCTCATTCCCATGATTCTTCCGTTTCAGTGGCAAAGTTTAATGCTTCCCGTAGGTTTAAACTTGCAGTTTAAAGTTACATTTCTCGAGGATAAATACTTTGTCAGGGACTAGCTAAAGTTATTCTTTAAGCTAAATTTCTTCGATCCTTTTTAGGTTTTACCGGGACGGATGCTTGAATTTCTAGACGCCCCAGTTCCCTTTATTGTGAGTTTCTGCATCATTTTAAGGTTTTTTTTTTTTTCATTACAAATAAACTTCAATAAAAGTGCTTTTCGGGATCGTTTGTACTCAGATTTACTTTTTCAACAGCCTCTTATTTCTAATTCCTTTCACGGAGATCTGAAACCTGTGTTTACCAAGTTAATAATTGATGAATATCACGGTGATTGATATGTTTATTGCTTATTGGCAAAGGTAAGTCTGGACAGGCCCCGGTCATATCAACGGTTTTAACATTAGTTTCTTTTTTTATCACTTGCAGGTTGGATTGCTAAATAAACCCAGTGACATGAAACTAAAAGCATCTAATCTTGTACATGTTAATGTGTTCAAGGACCAGGTTTGTTTAGACGATCTCGTTTTTTCTTTATTCTTTATTCACGACATTTTTGCGGCAGAAAATAGCAAACGTGCTTTGAGTTTTGGTATTCTTGAATTTGAACCAACAGTTAATCGTTCTAAAGCTTGAGAGTTTTTACTTCTTATACACCTTATATGCTCTGTTGGACCAGGAAATGTACTGCTTGAATTTTTTTTTTCTTTTTTGATCAGAAAAAACCTTTTAGTGATATGATTAACCAAATACAGGGACAAGAATGAGGTATCCTAAAAAGAAGAGAAAAGAACAAACAGACGAGTGAACCACTAGCTCTCTACAAACGACTAACAAGCAATGGCGTCTAGCCAACTCCTACTTAATAAAGAAAATGGAATATCCTTAAATTCCTTATCAGTGGAAGCCCAAAGCAAAGCAATTTCGCCCTTCTGAAAATTGTCTGCCACCCCCAATTTCTTTTCTTCAAAAATTCTTGAATTTCTCTCGCTCCATGTTGTCCGTAGAATTGCTATCACCATACAGCACCACAAAACTCTAGCCCTTTTATTAGAACCGAATCCCCCCGTGTCTTCAATCATTAAGGATTTACATTGAGCTGGAAACACCCAATTAAAGCCAGCTTCCATCAACAGTTTCTGCCATAACATTTTAGTATAATGGCAATGTAACAGTAAATGATCAAGTGACGCCCCCGCCTTTTTACACAGAATGCACCAGTAGGGAGACAATGCAATATGGGGATTTCTTCTCTGAACCATATCACAAGAGTTAATTTTACTATGAAAAACCAACCAAGCAAAAACCTTAACTCTATGGGGAACACAAGATTTCCAGATAAAATTGAAAGGCCCAAAGGAAGGAATGTCAGGTTTGTTTTACAAGAATGGCCATGTAAGATTTACAAGGGAACCCGAAAGAATCTCCAACCCGTACTCTCCTATGTGGAATAAAGATTTACAGGAGAACCCGAAAGAATCTCCGACCCATACTCTCCTATCTGGAATAACTGAACTTGTTGAAAAAGGGAGGATAATTTGCAATAATAATTGCAGCGTACTTCTTGAATTCGTTTCCTCTCTTATGAACAAACAACTTGCAAATTACTTTATTCTTTTATTTGCTATGCCTGCATTTTCCATAGTAGAAAATTTATGACACTGTCGCAGCTAATCTAACATTGACATGGTTTGTAATTTTTCTATTTTAGCATAATTCAGTACTTGAATCCTTTTTAATTTTTCAACCCTACATATTTTTGTCAAACTTTGAACAGGTGAAAATGTGCAGCTTGCCAACACTTCCAAAACATAGAGAGCTGGCATCTGCACTAGCTCCCATCCATGCTAGATTAGCACGCGAAAATTCAACGGCTAAGAGGCATCCTGTACATAGGTGCAGCGACACTCAGGTTTTTATTGTTGTGCTTGTATGCTCGGTGTTCATTCTTACTTTAACTATCAGGGAATTCACTTTGAATAAGCATCGAATCAGCTCTGGTATAGGCAGAAAATAATCTCATTCCTAAGAGATTTTGTTACTCTACTTTTGAAAATTCCATGGGCAGAACAGTGGAACCTTAAGAACACCTTATCTTTAATAGTTGTATTTGGATTTTTAATGCATTCTTGATGGTACAGTTTGTAATCAATATATCCTTTGGTTTTCAGGCTGAAGCTGCCGCCCAGTTCTTAAAAGTTACGAGGGGTTACTTGGAGTCACTTTGTTCAGATCTGAGATTCCATACAATTACAAGCGTACAATCAAACAATGATAGGGTAGAGAAATTGAAATCATAATCTACCATATTCATAATCCATGTAGAACGCTCTTGACTAATTAATGTGCTTCACGTTAAAATTTCTGGCCAACTTTTCAGGTTTCTTTACTTCTCAAGGATAGCTTTATAGATTCCTTTCCTAGTAGAGACCAGCCATTTATCAAGGTAATTTATAATTCTTTAGAAAGTTTTGCATGTATCGATTGCATTTTTGCAACATTTTCTTCATGGTAAGAGAAGTAACAAGTACTGATACATTTCTATAGTTTGACTTTTGCATCGCTTAGCTGGTGTCTCGTTTGCATTGCTTATGCTTTGCATTTTGACTTTACAGCTGTTTGTAGACACTCAAATGTTTACCGTTCTATCAGACTCTCGTCTGTCACGATTTGAGAATGGATATTCATAACTTTGTCCCGTTATAACGTATATAAAGCCGTCATTGAAGATCGGAAATCGCAGATGAGTTTGCCAGTTTGGCTCAAGTTGCCAACAATTTTTCCAAGCGTGAAGGGCAATTGGCTTTTTTTTTTTTATTTTTACAAGCCAATGTGTTGGAGCCGTCGATTGCAAACTTCACGTATCATAATGTTGTTGGTTATAAATTTATAGTTACAGAACTCCACAACCTTTTCAATCCTGGAGCCCATGTGAAATTATCATAACCCGGTCGTTTATGGGGATATGAAATTGGCCACATTGTAGTTCATCTCAATTCCAAATTTTTGTAAATGTCATTAACTTAATTTAAAACATTCTATTTGAATGTCTTTTATGGATCTCAACTCCAACCCCGACACTTTGGTTTTGTGAAGGCATTGAATATTTCAGATTCGACAGGTATGAAATAAATGGACATCATTGTATTTGTATACATATTTGCATATATAAACATGTCGAGAAAACATGTTATGCACATTAAAAAATATACGTTATGCTACACTTTAAAATGTGTGTTTATGCCACACTCAAAAAAAAAAAAAGTTGTATTAAGCTATTATTTATATTATATGTTTAAGTTGTGTTAAATTTAATCATGCATAATGTTTAAAAAAACGAAAGTTTTAGAATATGGTGTTTATTGAAACTCTGCTATATAGTACTTCTTTATCACTTTCATACATATGGTAACGAACCCATTTTAAGAAACATGTATGATACGCATTCATAATGCTGTAGTTGATGATAGATAGTTAAATCAGCTTTGTTACAGTATTTTTTTTTATAAAATTTAAATTTTAAACTAATTTATTTAAATTTTTGATTTAAATTATGCTTTTAAATACCTAAAATTTCATTTTTAATGTTTATATATATATATATATATTTTTTTTTTTTGTTGAACATGAAGCACTTTCGAATGTGAAAATTTTATTTTGAAGTTCAGAGTTTGATATTGAAGAGAATGTAAGCCACTTTTTTTCATCTATTTTTTATGTCAAAAAAAACTTGCAAAAAATTTATATTACTTTTTTCTCTTGCTTTTGCTTTCCTTCCTCTCTCTCCTCTCGCACTCTCTCCCCATTTTCTCTCTCTCGTCCTTCCCTTCTTCTTTGTCCTGCTCTTTCTCTCTTCTCTCTCTTTATTGAACAAGAGCCTCTCTCTCCAGATCTGCAATAGCAGGCTCGATAACGTTGCCTCGTCGTTTGATTATCTTCGCCTTCGTTGCAATCGTCTTCGTCATTATCGGCGCCGGCATAACAGAAAAGCTCCTCGTCGTGTCGTTGCCAAATATACCCATGTGGATCGTCGCCCATTCCTTGCGTCGCAAATCTAAGATTGATCATGGTGGAGAAGCTCGCGGTTATAGTTGGCTTGTGGATCGGCGGTCCTCCCTTACTTGTTGCCGAATCTAACGTTGCACCTCATGTCTTGTCGTCTTATGATCTCACAAACAATTGCAACGACCATAGAGACCTCAGATGACGATCGAGAAGGGACAGTTCTGCAACTCTGTCGGATCTGATTAATCATATCTCGACCTCCGTCTGGCCATATCCGGTGTAGATTGTTTGTTGTTGTTGTTGGTGTTGTTCTGTTCAGTTTTTTTTTTTTCTCCATTTTTTCTGCATGTCGCTGATATTGCCAATAAATGAAACGCCATCCAACAACAACGGGGAGAGAGAAAAAGAGGAGAAAAAATTGTTCCATTGGGCCACGAGAAATATGCTAATGGGACAAGCAACATGTCTTAACAAGACACGTATTATTATATTTAATAGCAAAACAATTTTTTATATTTATAACATAAATAAAAATTTAGTATAAAAAAAAAGATATTTATGTGAATACTTTAATTATTTTGTGTTGGATAATGTTTTAAAAATAGTTTTATTTTAACATTTGAGAATTTTTAGAAACTAGTATTGAGAGTTTTTTAAAATTTTGTCTTAAAAGACAGCAAAAACATTTTTAAACACACTTGAAACAATGAATCTATTTGGTTTATAGATTTAAATAAAAAATTTGAATAAATATTTAAATTTTTGTGAGAGAAAATACTGTAACAAAATGATTCGAATCGTGATTCGAACCACGAACTAAATTGACTTAATATCAAAAAACCTGAATTTTAGATGTACCTTTTAAGTGGGCGGCTTATTACCTAATTTAAAAAACAATTAACAAAGATAAAAAGTTATTACAAGTCGTCTTACTAAAATCAGAGGTAAACATTAAGGATCGTAATTTCTACACAACATAATAAAACGACTTGAAAACGACATGAAAAAAGGTTTAAGTGACTTGTTAAATATTCGTGTTAATTTTGGGTAGAACGTGTAACACAGATGATAAATGTGTGGTTTCTTAAAATTGACACGCATAACACACATTAAGTTATATAAAATACTTTAATATATATATACATGTTTTGTGTTAGTAGATATTATCTTGCATTTATGATGGAGATTCAAAAAGTTAACATCTTTGTTAGTTACATAAATCATATGCTTTATTTTAGCTAATTAGTTGTAACTTTTATATTAATTTTAAATTTTTTTGTTAATTTTGACTATTTGGTTTATAGCATCATAGTGGTTCATATTTTCAAGTCAACTCGTCACAACTCAATTATTAAATATGTTCACTTATTGTGTCGTTTTATACATGTAATAAATGTTTCGTATTCATATTTTAAACCTATCGTGTCAAATTCGTGTCAACCAAAACACAACCTGTAAACATAAATTGTTCCCCTTAGTAAAACAAATAGTGAAAATAAGAAAAATAAAAAGGTGACAGGAGAGCAAACGGACCGCTTTGATCTATTTACTCACCAGCCTTATTTTGATAAAAAGCCCCTCAAGTTTACTCTTTAAATTTAAGTTCAAAAACTTAGCCCTTCTTGTGTCTGCTTGTATGTCTGTCCCTCGGTGGCACTCTCAAACGTTCAATAGGCGTTGTTTTTTTCTTTTTTCTTTGCTATTCCAATTTAATTTTTTATTTCGAATTGTCGATGCTACTTTGTCGTGGTTTCTTTATCCTCGCAATTTTGGTCATTTATTTCACGATCTCATGTTCAAATTCCCATCCACTGATAATGATTGCTGTCTCTTTGTACTTGGTTTTTATTTAAAGTTGAAAAGGATTAAGTTGTTTTTTTTTATATAAATTCTTGAAAAATCCCTATTTTGTGGGACAAAATTAAGTACATAATTCAAACCTCTCATGGATTTATCCATGATTTCTTTGCTAACGCCTTTGTTGTTAGGGATTTTTGTTTCTTTTAGCAGCATAATTGATTTAATTTATTTATTCGTTTGCTAATGCTTAGCCTATGAATGTTTTTCTTCTTCTTTGATATTAATGTAGGTCTCATTCTTTTTAAATTTGGGTTAGGTACCCTACAATAAATGGGATTTTTATTTTTTGGATAAGCGTTTGTACATTTTAAGTTCAGCTAATGTGCAAAAAATCATAAGATTAGCGACCTTATTATGCATTATGCTACATAGTATTATCTCAAAACATCTACTTTGTGTCTAGCAAAAGTGATTTATATTACTTTTTTAGTTATAAACAGTGTAAAGCTCTTACATGTTACAGTAAAAATAAAAAAAAAATAGCTACAATGTAAAATTCTTATATACTATAGGTAAAACGGTTCTAACTAATGGTTCTCACCACCCTCCCAAACACCATACTAATCAGTGCTTAGGCAGTTGATGAAGTCTTTATGTTTTTTTCTTAAAAAAGTAGCTTATTTGGTGATTATTATTATTGCAAACAAATAATATTTGAGACGTAGGATAAATAATTTTGCAAGTGTACTCTTTGATAGATCAATGTCTCAAAAATGTTAAGAAAAATCTAGAATTAGAAAGGTAACGAGGGTGTTTGGAAGCACGGTTTTCATAACTTTTTCAATTATAAACAGTATAAAACTTTCAACAATAAAAAAAAATCGATACAATGTAAAACTTTCACATGTTATAATAAAAGTGGTTTTAATCAATTGTTTTTACCACCCTTCAATCACCCTAAACATGTTGAAACAGTTAAACAAGTAATGTTCTTGAAAACTAAGTTTGGAAGGATGGTGGGAACTAGTGGTTAGAACCACTTTTACTGTAACATGTGAGAGCTTTATACTGCAGTAATTTTTTTTTTATTCTTACTGTAACATGTGAGAGCTTTACACTGTTTATAACTGAGTTTATGATAACAATCGCGTGGTTAGAACCACCGCCAAATAGCCACTAAAAGCTAGTTTAGCATGGTTGGAGAGTTTTTGAAAAGGTTTTTATATTTTTTTTAGATAAAAATTTAAAAAATATTTTTCACATATTTTTCTAAAGACTTTTATTTTTTAAAACAAAACTATACACGCTCGTTCTGAAAACACCACCAAACGTGTTGGGAAATCTCTCAAAAAAAAAAAAAAAAAAAAAGCGAAAATTGCGTAAGAGGCAGAATTAATGGCGGTGCCGACGTGAAACTCCGACATAGACAAGCACACCTCGTATCAACCATCAAGAAACCGTTAGGATCCGTTAGTTCTGATCGACGAAGACATGGACGACACTGGAGAGATATACGACGGTGTCAGAGCCGAATTCCCTCTCACATTCGGCAAGCAATCCAAGTCCCAAACCCCTCTCGAACGCATCCACGAAGCCACTCGCCGCTCCTCCACAACCGCTGGGAAACCAACGTCATCCACCAAGCCCCCCAATGACTTCCCTTCTGTCTCCTCCTCCTCCAAGGCCTGGCTCCGCTCTCTCCATAACCCCAAAACCCCCAACCCTAACCCTAATTTCCCCCGCCGCGACGGTGACGGGCCCACAGATGAGGGAGAAGGCGGCGGCGCCGCCATGATAGGGCCGCCTCAGCTGCCGCTGGAGCAAGTTTCCGGCGATGGCGATGATGCCATGATCGGACCGCCTCCGCCGCCGGCTGGCTCGGCTCAGAGTGACGATGATGGCGAGATGATCGGACCTCCGAGACCGCCTCCAGGGTCGAATTTGAGCGATTCGGATGAGGAGAATGACGGTGCGGATGATGAGGAAGAGGGGAATCGATATCGAATCCCGATGAGCAACGAGATTGTCCTCATGGGCCACACAAAGGTATCTCTTTTTGTTTGAATTAAAATGATTTTTATGGTAATTGTTTAGAACGAGAATAATGTCTTCTTCGTTAATTTATTTTAATGTTGCTTAATTTCTCTTAGAAGTTATAGTATTGTTGTTTATGGACATGGTCTATCTGCAAGAAAGCAGTTTCTTTGAACCTCAAGTTTAGGATAATGGTTCTTGGTTGAGAAACTCATTTGGGTAATGTTTGAACAGGTTGTTTCTGCTCTTGCCATTGATCACACTGGGTCTAGGGTACTTTCTGGTAGTTATGACTACTCAGTACGTATGTATGACTTTCAAGGGATGAATTCTCGTTTGCAATCGTTTAGACAGCTGGAGCCATTCGAGGGTCATCAAGTTCGTAACTTGAGCTGGAGTCCGACAGCGGATCGGTTTTTGTGTGTGACTGGATCAGCTCAGGCTAAGGTACTACTGATGCCATGTTTAGATGTTCTTAAGGATTATATAGACTAGCCCCTTATGTTTATTACCAATGCCCTCCAGATTTACGACCGAGATGGGCTTACTCTAGGCGAGTTCATGAAGGGTGATATGTATATCCGTGATCTGAAGAATACCAAGGGCCACATATCTGGATTGACTTGGGGAGAGTGGCACCCTAGAGCTAAGGAGACGGTATTAACCTCGTCTGAGGATGGATCATTGCGCATATGGGATGTAAATGACTTCAAAAGTCAGAAACAGGTTAGTGTGACTTGCTATTGTTGCTTAAAAATTCTAAGAAATGCTGTATGGCAAACCAAGATGTGTCCATAGTGTTGTTTGCTTCCTTTTGTTTGTTTGTTTTGTTTTGTTTTTAGTCTTTAAAATGAGCTACAGTACAGGATCTTGTTAATAGAAAGCATGTGAGGTTTAAATGAAAGTTTGCTATTTGGAGTTTTTTTTTTTTATTTTTTATTACAGTTGGCGAACTATCATACTTCTGAGATTTGAATATTATGTCGAGCTTGATGGTGAACCAGAAAGAAATCCCTTTTACTGAATGTGTAATAATTTAATGAATAGGTCATCAAGCCAAAACTAGCAAGGCCTGCAAGGGTTCCAGTTACCACGTGCACTTGGGATCGTGAAGGAAAATGCATTGCAGGTGGTATAGGAGATGGTTCTATACAGGTATTTTTAACCTGCTTTCTGGATATTTGGTTTTGGATGACGTCACTTCATGGTGCATAAACCTTTTTCCTCTTAGTTGTTGGCTATGGAATTTTTCATTAGCAATTACCTGGCAAAAATTTTTCTGGAGTCATGTCCAAACTTCGGATGCTCCACTGTATCATCTTTCTCACGTACTGTGTCTACATTTTTTGGTCTCACAGATATGGAACGTTAAGCCTGGATGGGGGAGTCGGCCAGATATATATGTTGCGAAGAGCCATTCAGATGACATTACAGGGCTCAAGTTTTCTGCTGATGGGAAAATATTACTATCAAGAAGCTTTGATTGTACATTGAAGGTAATGAAACAAATGTTCTAAGTTACATTGACTTTAGCATCATCACGTTACACGGGCATCCATTTCTGATATTGTGCTGTGCTTTTTCGTTTTATAACTATATAATTTGTGTGTCAGGTATGGGATCTGCGGCAGATGAAAGCTCCTCTTAAGATTTTTGAGGATCTCCCTAACCACTATGCTCAAACAAATATTGCATTTAGTCCTGATGAGCAACTTTTCTTGACTGGAACATCTGTTGAAAGGGAGAGCACTACGGGGGGTTTGCTTTGCTTTTTCGATCGAACAAAACTTGAACTTGTCTCAAGGGTTGGGATTTCCCCGACTTGTAGTGTTGTACAGTGTGCTTGGCACCCAAGGCTGAATCAGGTATCATCATAACCAAAATAGCATGCTTGTGTAGTCCGAATATTGTTTTTATAACTTGCACATTATTGATATAATTCAAAGCACAGATGTGTGAGCGTATATTTTTTGGCAGCTTATTATGTAAGATGATGCTCTGAAACTGTACCTTTTTTTTTTTCTCTTTGCACTTGAAGATCTTTGCGACATCTGGAGATAAAAGCCAAGGAGGAACTCACATATTATATGATCCAACCCTCAGTGAAAGAGGAGCTCTTGTTTGTGTTGCACGTGCACCAAGGAGGAAATCCGTGGATGATTTTGAGGCAAAACCAGTTATACACAACCCTCATGCTCTGCCCTTATTTAGAGATCAACCCAGCCGTAAGCGTCAGCGAGATAAAATATTGAAAGACCCTCTTAAGGCCCACAAACCTGAGCTCCCCATAACAGGACCAGGCTTTGGTGGAAGGGTTGGCACAACTCAAGGGAGCTTATTAACCCAATACCTCCTCAAGGTAATTTGCTTATTCTTGTCTCTGGACTGATGCTCATGTTATTACTCATTTCTACTTGAAAGAAACTTATAATTCGATTTTTCTTTGCAGCAAGGAGGTATGATCAAGGAGACGTGGATGGAGGAAGATCCAAGAGAAGCAATACTGAAGTATGCTGATGTGGCAGCAAAAGATCCCAAGTTCATTGCCCCAGCATATTCGGCGACTCAGCCTGAGCCAGTTTTTGCAAAGTCAGATTCGGAGGATGAAAATGAATGATCTGATTGCTTTGCTTATGATTCTCCATGGCAATTATCAAGGCCTTCGCATGAGACAACGTTTTCTGGCGTAGCTACTTCCCCGTTTCTGTGGGTGCGAGGGGGAAGAAATCTGCCACGTGCAGTAATGGCGTGTGCCAACTTCCAGAATAGTAACAGCTAATGTAGAAGTTTACAGCATCGAAAAATTTTATATATATATATATATTATATATATATGTCGTTTGTTGGTCATTCCATTTTCTTGAAGTTCTTTCCTGTGAATTATGACATATTTAGGTGTAACACAAGAAAGGAACAATAAATTCAACGATTTGTTACAACATAAGACTTAAATTTATAAAACTCTCTTTGGAAAGAAACATGAAAATTGCAAAAATATCGTGGTCTGCAACAACATCAAGAAGTTTAATTTGTTTTCTCTAGCACCAGACGTAGTGAGAATCTGGTAAGCTCAGTTACTTTGATGCTCTAGCTTAGTATTACTAATGCTTCCAAGACGCAGTAGAAAGTGGAAAGAAATTAGGTGACTCAATTGCAATTTTATTATCACTGTCAACAGAGGTAAACAAGTACTACCGAAACAAGAAAACGGAAGATAGGAAGGTATTTCGAGAGACTTTCTGCACTCCCAATCTCGACTATCAATTTTTTCCCAAAATTCTCCTTATTCTCTCCTTCCCCCTTACGCTTTTATTCCCTCTTTATAACCGAATTCTCGTCTTTTTCTTAGCTAAATTTGTTCCTATTGTTGCCATGTGGTCCAGCTCAGCATCCTCTCTTTTAATATTGGCATACCTAGCCAAATTCATCATGTTGAGCTGATTGTTACTCTCTGCTCCCAAAACAAGAGTTTCTTTCGACTCCATTTTCTTCTTTGGCCTCCTCCTCGCATAAGTAATTCTAATTGGAGGCCTAGTAATCCCATCAGTACCCCGCCCAAAGTCGCACCTTGTCCTCAAGGTGGAAGTTAGGAAATTGTGTAGCAATAACATCAGATAACTCCCATGTATCCTCATGATTCGCAAGATTTTCCCAATGTATAAGCACCTCTGTCTCGACTTTGGCTCCTTGAGAAATTTGGCGAACTCCACACAGAGCTATAGGATGAGAAATTAATTCCAATTCTGAAGTGAGTTGTGCTGGTAAAGAAGAAATTGATTTGGTAGCTCCGACAGCAGCTCGAAGTTGGGAGACATGGAACACCGGATATATTGCTGCCTTAAGTGGTAGTTGGAGACGATAAGCCACGAAACCAACACGTTCTAAAATTTCATAGGGTCCATAAAACCGAGGAGCCAACTTCTCATTACGTCGTTTTGCAAGAGTTTTCTGGCGGTAGGGTCGCAGCTTCAAATACACCAGGTCTCCCTTTTTGAAATTAACTTCCTGCCTCTTTCCATCAGCTACCAGCTTCATTTTCTGTTGGGCCTTGGTTAGATGTTGCTTAAGTATGTCAATCATTGCGTCCCGTTCCATAAGTTCCTGATCCACCGATGTCACTGGCGATGACCCAAGATCGTAACGAACCAAGGGTGGGGGTTCACGCCCGTATAGGACACGAAAAGGGCTGGTCTTGGCAGCTGTATGGAAAGATGTGTTATACCAAAATTCCACCCAGGGTAACCACTTCACCCATTTGCTCGGCATATCCGAAGTATAACAGCACAGATAAGTCTCAAGGCACCTATTAACCACTTCCGTTTACCCATCGGTTTGTGGGTGGTACGCCGTGCTCCGCTTAAGAGTAGTGCCCAAATGCCTGAAAAGTTCTGTCCAAAACACACTCAAGAATACCTTGTCCCGGTCAGAAATTATTGTTCGAGGTATCCCATGTAATCGCACTATCTCTTTGACAAAAGCCGCAACTACAGTCATAGCTGTGAAAGGGTCGCGTAGCGGCACAAAGTGAGCATATTTACTGAGCCGGTCTACTACTACAAGAATAACACTATACCCCTCTGACTTAGGCAATCCTTCAATAAAATCCATGGTTAAGTCTTCCCATACCTTTTCCGGCAACGGCAAAGGCTGAAGAAACCCCCCGGTGCCAAAGCCATATACTTATTCTCTTGACATACCGTGCATTTTGCTACAAAGGAGATCACATCCGTCTTCATACCAAACCAGAACCATTCGGCCGCCAAGCGTTGATAAGTTTTCAGTACTCCAGAATGTCCTCCCACTACGCTGTTATGATATACTCGCAGCAACTCAGGCACTAGAGGGGAATCTCTTGGAATCACCAAGCGTCCATTATGTAACAACCGCTCATGTTCTAACGAAAATCCAGGGTGTGCTTGCGGGTTTAACTGTAAATCCATCTTGATCCGAGCTAGGCGCTCATCTAATTCTACCTGTTGCACTATTTCCTCGGTGTTGAGGACCATTGGGGCAGTTAGTACTCCTAACATGGTAGCCGCTGGAAGCCGGGATAAAGCATCCGTCACTTTTTTTTCTAACCCCGGTTTGTACTTTATGTCAAAGTCGTATCCTAATAACTTGGATAGCCATTTCTGATGAACCTCAGTAACCACCGGTTGCTCTAGGAGAAACTTCAAACTTTGTTGGTCGGTCCTTATAAGGAATCGTCGGCCCAATAAATAAGGCCGCCACTTCTGGACTGCAAGAACGATTGCCATTAGTTCCCTTTCATAAACTGACTTCAGCCGGTTGTTGATGGATAATGCTTGACTAAAATATGCTATCGGTCGTTGTTCCTACATTAGAACAGCCCCTATACCAACCTCAGATGCATCGGTTTCTACCACAAATGGCTTATTGAAGTCTGGCAATGCTAGCACCGAAACTTTCATCATTTTTCGCTTGAGCTCTTGAAAAGCTTGCTCCGCCTCTTTTCCCCACACAAAGTTGTCATTCTTAAGCAGATTGGTCAGTGGCAACGCAATGGTTCCATAATTGGCTACAAATTTGCGGTAGTAGCCGGTGAGTCCTAGGAATCCCCTCAATTCCCTTATATTCGTTGGAACGGGCCATTTTAACATGGCTGCTATCTTAGAATCATCTACCGCAACCCTATCTATCGAAATGACATGCCCGAGATACTCAATGCTCGATTGGCCAAAGAGGCATTTCTTTTCGTTAGCATAGAGTTTGTGCTTCCGTAATTGTTTAAGGACTTCCTCCAAATGTATCAAGTGTTCTTTTGGAGATTTACTATAAATCAGGATATCATCAAAAAAGACTAAGACAAACCTCCGAACGAATGGACGGAATATCTCATTCATAAGAGATTGAAAGGTTGCCGGAGCATTGTTGAGCCCAAAAGGCATTACCAAGAATTCGTAATGGCCGTCATGAGTGTGGAATGCAGTTTTAGGAACGTCCTCGGGCTGAACGCGAATTTGATGATATCCCGACTTGAGGTCTATCTTAGAGAAAACAGTCGCTCCATGCAACTCATCCAATAGCTCGTCTATCATAGGTATCGAAAACCTATTCGGCACTATTTCCCTATTGAGAGCACGGTTTTCAACACAAAACCGCCAGCTGCCATCTTTCTTTTTAACTAGCAATACTGGGCTCGAAAACGAGCTATCACTAGGCTGGATAATACCTGCTGCGAACATCTCCCCTACCAGTCTTTCGATTTCTGCTTTTTGTATTTGGGGGTAACGATATGGTCGGACATTAACCGGTGAGACCCCTTCTTTGAGGACAATAGCATGCTCTCGCCCCCGAAATGGTGGCAACCTTGTTGGAGCTTGAAACACGGCAGACCATCTTCCTATCACCCCTTTAAGAAAATCCAGAACAACCATAGCTCCCCCTGCCTTATTCCCTGAGTCCACTGTGAAATTGCCAAGCTCTACGAGCAACCCTTGACCTTCGTGGTGAACAGCTCTCATCATTGATTTTAGTGATACGGAAGTTCGGCACAAGCTTGGGTCCCCTTGTAGACAAACTAGTGTCTCTCCCACCTTGAATTTCATTGTCAAATTGCTCCAATTAACCTGCATAGGGCCCAAGGTTTCTAACCACTGCATGCCCAGAATTACATATGAACTACTCAATTCCAACGGTAAAAAGTCCTCTATTACTTCTAAATTTTGAAGCGAGAGTCCCACTCCTCGGTAAATTCCCTCCCCTTTAACCGAAATCCCCGTTCCCATTATGACCCCGTAACCTCCAGTTTTGTCCATGGGAAGTTCCAATTTCTCAACCAAAGTAGCAGAAATAAAATTATGTGTAGCACCACTATCGATCAACACGGTTACCTGTTCCTGTCCAATCGCCCCCTTAAGCTTCATTGTTCGTGGAGCAGTCAGTCCTACCACAGAATTGAGGGATACCCTTGCAACCTCCTCTGCCAGCCTTCCCTCTACCTTTTCTTCCACTGATTCATCCAAGTTGTCGTCTTCTTGCATAACGAGAATCTGCAATTCTTTGTTCGGGCATCGATGGTCGATCGAGTATTTCCCATCGCAGCGGTAGCACAAGCCTTTTTCTCGTTTCATCTGGATTTCTGCATCCGTAAGCCATCAAAAAGGAGCTGATAATATATTCTTTGGTTTTTCAGCCGCTGAAAACGATCGCCCAAAAGCTGTGGATGGATTTTTTTGTATGATAATAGGAACTGTAGGTCCGAGCTTGGTCATCGAGTTGGTGAATCTCTGTACCCTAGGGGTTTTGATCTATAAGTTCTTGTCTTCAATTCTTTGGGCCAATTCCATGATCCGGCCCAAGCCATGAGGTTTTAACATCCTCAACTCAGCTCGTATCTCTGGTCGCAGCCCATTGATGAAGGTACTCTCCAAAATCTGCTCTGAAACTTCTCGTAATGGAGCTGCTGCAACCTCGAACTGCCGACGAAAATCATGTACAGTAGTTTCCTGCCGGAGCGCTAGAAATTTCTCATACGGGTTTCCTTCCTGTGTAGGTTGGAACCGGTCCAACACCATCGTTTTAAGTTCCACCCAGCTCCGAATTGCTCGTCGTCTGTCTTCCCACTAGAACCAGGCCAGTGCTTCGCCGTCTAGGCTCACCACTGCTGCTTCTAACTTCTCGTGGTCGCTGAGACAATTTAGCATGAAATAGCGTTCTACCCAAAAAATCCAGCCATCTAGGTTTTGGCCCTCGAAGACCGGCATCTCTAAACGACGGTTCCTGTACTCCGTTCGAAATTCCTCGTCTCTTTCGCGATAAGAGTTACGAGATCCCCCTTCCAACCCAGCCTCTTCTTCTAGAATTTCCCTAGCTTTCTTGTCATCTTTCTACAATAGCATCGATTGAGAAGTTTCCCCTGTAACCTTTACCGGTGTTTCTTCCCGTCCGGATTCTCCTCTCTGATGCATCTGTTTGAGCTCCTCTATACTGGTGAGAACCTGTTCAAAACTTAAGTGCAGAGTAGTCATTTTCTTCATTTCTTCCTTCATCGCTCCCAATTCCGAACTCACCGCACCTATCTCGCGTTGCAACTCACCCTTTGCCGCCTCTACTCGCTCCATCCTCTCTTCCATCTTTCTGGTTGCCATAGGGTGGATCGTGGCCATCTCTGATACCAAAATGGTAAGCTCAGTTACTTTGATGCTCTAGCTTAGTATTACTAATGCTTCTAAGACGCAGTAGAAAGTGGAAAGAAATTACGTGACTCAATTGCAATTTTATTATCACTGTCAACAGAGGTAAACAAGTACTACCGAAACAAGAAAACGGAAGATAAGAAGGTATTTTGAGAGACCTTCTGCACTCCCAATCTCGACTACCAGTTTTTTTTCAAAATTCTCCTTATTCTCTTCTTCCCCCCTCACGCTTTTATTCCCTCTTTATAACCAAATTCTCCCTTCCTGAGACTAACAAACTATCATCTTCCCGCCCATCCACACCGATTCCAGGGTTCCCACCAAATCTGGAGGTCTTTTTGTTAGCTAAATCTGTTCCTATTGTTGCCACGTGGTCCAGCTCAGCATCCTCTCTTTTAATATTGGCATACCTGGCCATATTCATCTCAGCATGTAGATTGCTACTCTCTGATCCCAAAACAAGAGTTTCTTTAGACTCCATTTTCTTCTTTGGCCTCCTCCTCGCATAAGTAATTCTAATTAGAGGTCTAGTAATCCCATCAGAATCAAAACCATGATTGCATAGCTTTTCATATAGACGTCAGGCCAATCATCAATTTCAACCTTTTTTTATATTAAAGCACTCATAAATAAATATTTTTTTGTCGATGACAAAAATTATTTTTAGTACTGGAATCTCACACCTTTTTATACGCCAAACATTCCTCTCTATCCTACAAATGATAAGCCTCATTTGGTACATGGATTGGACCAACTTAACATTTTAGGAGTGCAGATAATATATCCAAATATGCGTTTGGTTTAGGGTATAGGATCAAATTACACCCAATTTTCTGAGAACTCATATGTGTTTTCTTTTTTTTTTTTTTCATCTTTGTAGAGTAATTGCAGACTCACCTCCATTTATTGTCCCAATTCCCAACCCTATCCTTTACCGTCTCTCTCGAAACAGTAATTATTCCTCTCACCGGTGAGAAATTGGTCCCACAACTCTCTCTTCTTCTTGGTCGATGCAGATCTGGCCGCTGTAATATTCACAAAGCCCACAACTGACAACCACATAAATTAGCATTCAAAGAAAAATTACATGTGGCTATATATATATTGAAAAAAAAGAAGAATAGTGAGGTACGTTGATGAAGTGTTAAGTCTGATAACATACTATATTTCTAATCGTTAAGGGATCACATATATGCTGTGTAATTCTTCAACAGTAATTTGAGATTTTTTTGAAGTAAATATGAGTGAATTAAAATTTGTCTTTGTTTTTATAAATATCACTTATATGTCTTTTTTTTAATTACATATATTAAGAATCTAAAAATACCCTAAATAAACTTTATCATGTATTTTTTTAACAAACATCCTTATATTTCCCAAAATTGAGTAGCTAAAAAAATGATATTATAGAAATACAGACACACTTAATTAATTACCATGTAACTTAAACAAAAAAAATCAGTGTCATTAAATTACTTATAATATAATTTAAAAAAACACAAGAAGCAGTAAATAAATGAATATCATTTACTTAATGTAATATCATTTATATTACCAATCCAAACGTTAGCATAACCTAAATATGAAGTATCATTATCATTTGAAGTCTTAAAAAATAAATGTTATCAAGCATTATTATCGTTATGTATCATTAACTTATTCATATATTAATTATATAACTTGTAAGGCACACAAAAAAACTAAATAAATACTATATTATTAATTTAATTACATATCACCTAAAAAATAGAAGTATCATTGTCACTTGTTAGGCAAACAAAAATACTTAATAAATACTATCTCATTAGTTTAATTATATATCACCTAAAAAAACAAAAGTATCATTGTCACTTGAACTCTTAAAAATGAATATAATTAAATATCATTATCATTACATATAATGATATATCAATTACCAGTAAGACAAACAAAAGACTAGCATTAATTTAATTACATATCACAAAAAAACTCAAAATAATATCAATATAGAAACAAACAATGAAAAATAAATGAGCACCATTTTTTAATCATGTTATCAAATATCAATTTGATATTAAGCAACAAACACCTTTTTTTTAAAATGAGATGACAATGATCTGTGTATTGCGGAATAAATAGTATCTAACACATATGCTATTATTAAACTTCTATGTAATAAAAAATTAAAAATATAATTATTAAAGTCATTTATCTTTTTATACATATATACATTTTAACTCTATATGTAAAATTAAGCTATAGTATAAAGTTGGGCCATATGTCAACTAAAATTTTCAACTAAAACTCTTTAAGAACAAACAAATGAAAATGAAAATTATCACTAAAAGTGAAATAAGAAAAAAAGTCACTAAAAATTAAACAAAAAATAATGTAACAGAAATAGAGTAGCAAATAGAAATGAGAAAATTGTGTGCCCTTATTATAATAAAAAAAAATAGATGATTCTAATTTTCAAAATTCTAATATTGAATTTGAAGAACAATGAAGCAAACAAAGAAACAATGAGTGTGCAACCTATTGACGTGATAATCTATTAACGCCTACTAATAAAAATGATAAAGGTACAAAAGAAGGATTAGAGTTGGATACAAAATTTTATTTATATTTATTTTTGGTACTTAAGCACTGCTCTCAAAAATTGTCCCTCACAGAAAGTGAACCCAGAAGGCCTAATCCCACCGTACTCCTTTCAAACACTTTCAAAACTGTATAAAAGTTTCACTCATTTATTTTAGTTATAGAAGAACCAAATCTAATGTGACCTCTTCAGTGATCATATATTTGAAGCATTTGGGCAATTCCAACGTTTTGTACGATTAAAAATCGACAACGGTTAAATGGAGTAAAGTATACGAGTTAAAATGCATTAATTAATAGACAAATAAAGAATAAAGAGACTTATATTACACTTCAAATAATTAATTAATCATTTGATTAAAATACATACTTTCAGTTTTGTGCAAACAATTTTTATGAGGAGACAAATTTTTTTTTTTTTTTTTTTTTACCATCGCCATTGTTATCCTATATATATATCAATATATCTTGACTCTAGTTAATATAAAAATATTTTATATTTTTAAACATAGTTGAAAACTAATTAATAAAATAGAAATTTTACAGTTCGGTAAACAACGTGTAGTTATAAGTAGTGAAGAGAATGAGAAGGAGAGCGATGAGGTTGAACAAGAGCAGAAAACGAAGCTTTTTATTTCTGATATCAATGAAATTCTGGTCCAAGTTGTTCGTAGCTGTGATGCTTCTCATTTTATTCAATTTGATAAATTGTTTAAGAATAAGAAAAGGTAAAAATAAAATTTCAATTTTCTTTGCAATTTATTTTTTTAAGGTTTCTACCTTAATATGACTTTATTATTTCTTTTTAGTTTATAAGAGACACATTGTAATGAATTTCTAGAGTTTTGCCATGTTGCTATATGTGCGATTCACACTTCTATATTATTTTTTCCTATGTACTTTATTTTGTAGGGAAAATTTGCAAATAATGGTTGATATCTTTATTTTGTAGGGAAAATTTGCAAATAATGGTTGATATGTTTCATGATTTTCAAGCCAAGTTGATTTTTTGTTGGGTAAGTTGATTTTTTGTTACGTAAATTCATCTTAAGAGTAATGATCAATTTTTTTTGCGACTTTTTTTGTCTACGATTTTCTCTATCCAATTAAGTTCTAATATACCAATAAAAAGCAAAGTACCTAACATATCTAAAAACAAATGTTTCTATTTTCTATTAGTTGAGATGTTGAACAAAATTAGTATTTCAAACATTTATCTATGAAAAAAAATAAAGAGTCATATGTATTTGTAGAGGACTTCATATGCACACAATAGTGGTCTCTAATATTTGGTGAACATTTAAGACCTACTCAACTAATATTTCTTGAAAACTTGTAGAGATGAAAATAGTTTTTTTTAACCTTATTAATATATGAATATATAATTGTCATTATACATTGAAAATTTGATTTATAACCCCATTAGACTTTTGTTTTAATAATTAACCTCCATTGACAAGAAAATTCTTCACCCGTCACTATTCTGTGTGACACAACATCTAGATCTTAACAAGTTCTAACGCCCTATAGAAGTAAAATGACAACTTCCTTTTCTTAAGCTGACATGCCAAAAAATAATTAGGAATATGTGGGTAAATTGTCTCTTTTTAAGAAGTTTTTTTTTTAATATAGGGTTGAAGTTTTGTAAAATTACAAAAATAGTCATGATTTTTTAGTGATTGATTAATTGGTAATTGACTTATATTAATACATATTTTTCATTAATTGACTATACTCAATCACTGATTAATAGTCAGTTACGTAAATAAAAAAATTTAGGAACGATCAATTTTTTTCATTATCTTTACGGAATTATCTTTGACTAGACTATCCTAAGAGGAATGAATCTGTTTGGTTTTTTGGGCAAATTTTTGTTCTTATTTTTGCAGAGCCAGGAGGAATGCCATTGTATTTATAGGAGCGCACATGAGGATACCACTAATAGTGTATTTGGTAAAACAATTTTAACTAATAAAATTAGTTTAAAAACTAACTTTTTGTTTTATATATTAAAGACGTTATACTGTTATTAATTTGAACTGGTATATTAAAGGAAGGATAATTTTAGTTCAAATATGATAAATTATTCTAAATCTAACGTGTGGACAGTAGAATCAGACACGATATCAACTATATCATATTATCATGAATGGACGAATCGGACGGCCACTGCCCGACCGAAGTTATCTAGCTAGAAAAGAAGACCGCCTTGAACAGAATGGGAACATATAATATAAGAACCTCGTACGTTATCCTGCTTAAAAAAGATAATTAATGAGTGGATGTTTATTTATTTTTAAACGGTGAGTCGTAAAAAAAGCACCGAACTTTGGGCCCTCGAACGATCGTACAGTCGTATGCTTTTGTGGTTGAGGTTACCCACTGTCCCTTGGCTTCTCAACAGAATCTGAGAGTCAACACGGCTTAACTGACTCATCTTTGCCTTCTCCGTCCAACCAAATAACGATTTTCATTTTCATCTCCATCTTCCATCACTCTTTGCTTTACATTTTTCTAGACCACTAAAAAAATGTAAGTTACAGATAATCTGTCATCACTATATCTTTCTTCAAATCAAAATTTCGTTTTGGGCTTCTCTCTGTCTGTCTCTATATATATATATACATACACAGGAATGACTTTCCAATGTTTTCTGGGCTTCTGGTTTTTGGATGAATAGGGATGGTGCGTTGAAGCCCATGGATGCTGAGCAACTCAGAGAATGTGGGCATAAGATGGTGGATTTCATTGCTGACTACTACAAAACCATTGAGAACTTCCCAGTTCTCAGCCAAGTCCAGGTTTTGACTGCTTCTCCACACCCTTTCATTCTATCTTCACTTTAAGGAAATACTCGCTCAAAACGTGTATATATTATTATTATTTTTTTTTTATTTTTTTATTTTTGGCGTAGCCTGGATATCTACATAAACTTGTACCGGATTCTGCACCAACGCATCCTGACTCTTTGGAGCATCTATTTGATGGTGAAGTTTTGCAATTGAGTTCTCAATTTTTTTTTTTAATTTTAGTTGACATATGACATTGTAAGATTCTTGCTTGATCATGGATAGAACAGCTTGTCTTCATATGCTTGTTTAAAATGAATGAACTTTTGTGAAATTGCAGACATTAAGGCTAAAATATTACCGGGGGTGACACATTGGCAGAGCCCAAATTATTTTGCTTACTATCCTTCTAATAGCAGTGTTGCTGGATTTATGGGTGAGATGCTTAGTGCTGGTCTTAACATTGTGGGCTTTAGTTGGATTACTTCTCCTGCAGCAACAGAACTTGAAATGGTTGTTCTTGACTGGCTTGGTAAAATGTTAAAGCTTCCAGAGGAATTTCTTTCAGCAGGTACGGGTTTTTATACTTGTGTGGTTTCCTTAACAACTCCAGTGTCTTCGGCAAAAACAATATGAACTCTTAAGATTTTTTTTTTTTGTTCGATTGTCTAAGATTTGGGATTTGTTTAAGTTGATTTTAATGGAAGTGTGTTTGTTCCCTTCATCGAACTTTATTGGGCATTTGATGCAGGACAGGGTGGTGGAGTCATTCAAGGAACAGCAAGTGAAGCTGTTCTAGTTGTACTATTGGCTGCCCGTGAGAAGTTTTTGAGGAAGGTTGGGAAAAATGCCCTCAAGAAACTTGTTGTTTATGCATCGGATCAGACTCATTCAGCTTTACAGAAAGCCTGTCAGGTGTCTTCCTAGTGGCTTTTCTTTCTCAATTTTGTATGCTTTAAATACTAATATTTCAGCTGAGAAAAATATTTTACACTTCAATGTGTTTAGAATATTAGCTGAGTGTAGATAAATGAGGTTCCTTGTCGATTCTGCGACATGTGTGTGCCTTGTCTACTTATTGAACTTTGACATTTTGATAGGTACCTATCGTTCCAATTATTGCAATATTTATGATTTGATGGCAGATAGCGGGTGTTCATCCAGAGAATTGCAGGTTACTAAGAACAGATTCTTCAACCAATTATGCCTTATCTCCAGATGTACTTAATGAAGCAATTTCGAGTGACGTTGCTAGTGGTTTGATTCCCTTTTTCTTATGCGCAACTGTAAGAAATGAGAACTGCTTATCCTAGCTTGTTTCAACTTGTATTTATTCTTTCTTTCTTTCCTTTTTTTCTTTTTTTACTGAAGTTACTGATTAGCTTAGAGGAAAAATTTTTGTGCAAGTTCTTGAGTCTGAGAAGTCAAGATGTCATTTGGGCTACATACTTGAATCTTATTCATGTATGCAGAACTCAATGAAAGAAGATTTTCATTTGCCCGTTGCAGGTTGGTACCACATCATCTACAGCTGTTGATCCTCTGTCAGCACTGGGAAGGATTGCTAAGGTAAGGGAAATCATCCGCTGCACCATTAATTTTTTGTTTCTTGAACTCTTTTTGCAGCTCCTAACATGCATTCAGTGTCATGGGTTTCTTACGCCTGATTTTCTTTTGATTAAAAGAAAAGGCCTTGGATGTTGATGGTGTTATAGTAGGAAATATGTTGACAAGTATCTTAATGCATTGCTATTACCAATTTACATGATTTCAAACAAAGAAAGAAGCACTATAGAAAATGCTGTCTCTTTCCATGACAACATCCAATCAAACTTGGTTATATTCAGAGAAAACAAACTTTTCTCTGCCTAATCATGTTTTCCTCAAGTCTCATGTTGTATTAAATGTTAAGGAGTGTCCTGGTAGTTTCTCTTCCAATTTTTTTGCGCAACTAAAATTAACCAGATTTTTAATAGTTATAATTACAAAGCATAACAGTGCTCATTGAATACGGACACAACGTGACGATGTTTGTAATGTGGCCTTTCCACTTTCCAGAGCTATGGATTATGGTTCCATGTGGATGCTGCATACGCTGGAAGTGCCTGTATATGTCCAGAATACCGCCAGTACATTGATGGTGTTGAAGAAGCCGACTCATTTAACATGAATGCACATAAATGGCTTCTAACAAATTTTGATTGTTCAGCTCTCTGGATCAAGGTGTTTGAATATAACATTTTTGGTTTGATCTTCTTCTCCTACTTTCATAAGTCCTTTTCCAAATACTGACTTTAGAAATCCTCCTTTTTTTTTTTGGAGAACGAACAGGAAAGCCTTTGCTTTTCCACGTTTAATAATCCTCTTTTACAAAATTAATCATGGCAACTCCAATTTTATTGCACGTTTTAGCATGTCACATCAGATTACGAGTTCAAATGCTATTCCTCCTTTTTCTTTTGTTGGTTTCTCATTCTCTGGCTGTTCTCGTATATGCATTTCAGTATGACTTATATTAGTTGTCTGACAACAGGATAGAACTGCTTTGATTCAGTCCTTATCAACAAATCCCGAGTTTCTGAGAAACAAGGTAGGTTTATTTGTACATTATCTTGTGGGGAGATTTCCAACATGCTAATAAAAGCCTCTCCTTTTTGTGCTTTAATTTACTTTTAACTTGATGGAGAGGAAATATTTTGCTAGAATCTTATGTTTGCTTTTAGTCCACTTATTTATTCCTTTAGTTCATTTGGTCTACTTTGTACTTTTATTTTCATCTATTGGTTGGGGATCAAATTTAAACTGTAGGCCAAAAAGCTCTAAGATTTGAATATTAACTAAAACTGATGTTGACAAAAAGAAAAGAAAAGAAAAGAAAACAACTAGATATTGTACAGAAACATTTTGGTATTTAGTTCTAATAATATGTCTGATGTGTTAGTTTAAAATTCCAGGCTTCTGAAGCAAACTTGGTTGTGGATTACAAGGATTGGCAAATACCACTTGGGCGTCGTTTCAGGTCTGGCTCCGAACTTTTGTTACAAGGAAACAATCAAGAGACTAAGCGGCTGAATGACTCGTGCATATAAGATTTAACAATGCCTGCATCCACAAAACGTTCTTTCCTATGTTCCCTTAATATGATATGCTTTCAACAACGCCGTTATATACATTCGAGTAGAAACGATACGTGCAGCCCAAATCTCAGTCCCTTCATGATAAAAAGAAACGCTGAGCCTCTGAACAAATTCTTTAAAAAAAAAAAAAAACTGAAAAAAATACTACTCGGATCGTTTCTTCTCAGCATTCATTGGATGGGATTTGAGTTTCATGTCCATGACTCGATGCATTCTCATTGTTTGTTTTTAGATCACTGAAACTATGGATGGTGTTACGTCTTTATGGTGTGGAGAATCTACATTGCTACATAAGAAACCATATTAATTTGGCTAAACACTTTGAGGAGCTTGTTGCTAAGGACTCAAGATTTGAGGTGATTAATGAAGTTCCTTGATTTACTTGTTATTTATTATTCTCAATTTTCAGCGACACCTTAATATCCATTAACATTTGCTTTCTTCTTTTCATGTCAGAGATGTATGTGCATGCTGTTCATGTTATTTAACGTCTTCGCTTGTGTTCTTTTAAAAAATCATAAAAACGAATAGTAATTGCAAACATTTTTCCCAAGTACATCATAAATTTATTATTTAGTATACTTCTACATGGAACTTGAAGCATCAAGGGGAAAGAAGTTAATGGTGTTGGCTACTCAGAAGTTAGAAAATCTACTTATGGGGCAATGTACTAATATCTACCTAGTGCTAACCCCCTTTCAAATTGTTTACAAGTTACAAGTTACAAGTTACAAGACAATATCTCATGTGATTTTCACTTTCAGTGGTTACATGGTGTATTATTTTCTCTGGCAGGTCGTCACACCTCGGATATTTTCGTTAGTTTGTTTTCGCTTACTGCCCACTTGCAATGATGAAGCTTTGGCCAATAAACTGAATCATGACCTGTTGAATGCTGTGAATTTAACCGGAAAAGCTTTCATTTCTCACACGGTAAGCTCACTATAGTTCGTATTTTGATCCTGAAATGGCAATGTAGTACTGCTGTTATTTCTTTCTTCTTTCCAGATTAAAAGACTATGCTTAATTTATGGAGCCTTTGTTTTATTTTTTAAAATTTTTTTCTGGTCAACATGCAGGTCTTATCAGGGAAATACATATTACGTTTCGCGGTAGGAGCCCCATTGACTGAAGAGAGACATGTAAATGCAGCGTGGAGTGTTCTGCAAGAAAAAGCCTCTGCCTTGTTAGGAAGTTAGGTACCCTTTTAACATAAGCTTAGTCCTTTGAGGTGCAACAATTGATTGTTGCCTTTGATATTATCGAGTTTTCGTTCTTGGTGAATATTTGGTGCTTATTTTATCATTTATTTGATGTAAGTTACATCACTTGAAACATTATTAAACGTAATTTTCATAAACAACAAAACCACAAAGCCATACGTCATTTCCTTGTCTTGATATGAATTATAATCATCTCGATCTAAAGATGCATATCAATTATGTGTTATGCCACTCTTTTAAAAGTTGTGTTTATTTATATCACACTATTATTCATATTACATTTTACTTTATGCCATAAATGAACATGTGTGGCTTTTATAAAAAGTAAATAAAGATGGCATTTATGAAAATTTTCCATTCAATTTTTTATTTTTCCCGTTGCTTTTTGTGGGCTTACAGTCTTGGGGAATTTTCATAAATACGTCTTTTAAGATTTATTTTTTATAAATGGCGCATATATTTATTTGTTGTATAATCTAACATACAATTTAAATGATTGTGTGGCATGATTTTTTCTAAGTATGACAAAAATAAACACAATTTTAAAAAAGTACAAAATAACATATAATTTTCTCTATGGTCTTTCATGTGGCTGTCTCGAATTGGGCCGGGAAGGAGTCGACTGACGCTGGTTCGGCAACAAAAATCCAAGCCCACAAATGATTTTGGAACCCAAGTTTTTTGCAAACTATGTAGCCCACATATAATAGAGCAAACGGTTGAATTAGGGGGAATACAAGCTTTTAAAAGTTGGGAAATTGTAATAAATGTTTTATTTTTTAAAAAAACAAATGGAAAGTAAATATCACGTTTTCGAAATATTTGTAATAAATAGTATACTTATAATGTAAATGATTTATTTACTTTATTATTTACAATGTAAATAATTTTTATTTTTACAATAAATAGATTGAATGTGTAAATAATTTATTTTTCCCCTTAGTGTAAATAATTTTTTATTTATACAGTAAATAAGTTATTTATATCGTATATTTTCTACTTTCTATAAATATTTTCAAAACATGCTATTTTTTTCAAAAAGTTTTAACAATCTGCTATTATCTCACTTTCTTATTTTTCCCTTAAATTTGTTGTCCAAATATACAATACACTCTATTTTATATTGGATCTATTGCCGTGACTCATAAGTTCATAAATGCCCCTTAGAGTATAAAGATTTGTGCCTTACATATGAGATTTTGGTTGTCCCTTTTATACTAATATTAATTTGATAGAGACAAATTTCTGAAATAAGGATACAAAATTAAAGAGTTATAGTATGTTTGGTTTGCTCCTTTAAACCTATCAAAATTTCAGTTCAAATCGACTTTCAATCACAGAATTTTGAATTATTATAGTGTGTAAGTTCAAACCGACAATTCAAGTCCATGCGCATGTTGAACATTTCTAATTTTTAGATGCAAAAGTTCCCTATAGAAAATAAGAAAAATAAATAAAATAAAATAAAAGCCTGGGGGAAACTTGAAAGTTCATGAAGAGATCAAAAACTTTCTTTAAAGTGTTGTGAATTTCCTAGAAAAAGACGAAACATTTTTATGCCACCAAATATCATGTCCTTCGGTATATTATGGTCCACAAGTTTTTCTTATTGGAGGCATAATCTTATGCTCCGAGAATGATCAAAAAGTGAAAAAGACAAAAGAGAGAATTTTGAAGGTGAAGCTTCAGATTCCAATTTGTTGAATTTGGCCTAAGAATAAGAAAAGTTGTTCTGTGTTTTAGGGGACATGTTGCAAAAAAAAAGTCATTTTTAGCTATTGAAATGTTCTCTTTTTGCTCGATCCCACAGATACGTTGTCCAAAACTTTCCTCCCAGATTTGTTGGATTTGGAATACTAGCTTTTTTTGTTCAACATTAAATTCCGATTCCTCATGAAGAATATCCTAATTTTTAATACCTGGATGCTGTATTTTGGAAATATTCTAAGGGAGCTTCTATATTCAGTCATCTACTTGTCTACAAGTTGTATAAAAACCCACCCTACTTTAAAAATTTGTCATCGAGCTTCAACACAGTGGTGGAACCATTACTTTTTCTCAATAAGGGCAGAATATAAAAAATTAAAAATAGTATTTTATCGAATTAAAATATAACTATACATTTAAATGGGACAAAATTATCATTGTTCTTGTGAAGTACAATAACAATAATATATTTAAATTATTTTACATGACACAACAGTATATTTCAATTATCGAGCTTTTCTTATTGCAGGCATCGTCTTATGCTCAGAGAATGATCAGAAAGTGAAAAAGACAAAAGAGAGAATTTTGAAGGTGAAGCTTCAAATTCCAATTTGTTGAATTTGGCCCAAGAATAAGAAAAGTTGTTCTGTATTTAAGCAGACATGTTGCGAAAAAAAGTCATTTTCAGCTATTGAAATGTTCTACTTCTGCTCGATCCCAAAGATATGCTTTCCAAAACTTTCCTTCAAGATTTGTTGGATTTGGAATAGTAGCTTCTTCTGCTCAACATTAAATTCCAATTCCTCATCAGGATTATCCTAATTTTTAATACCCAGATGCTGTATTTTGGAAATATTCTAGGGGAGCTTCTATATTCATTTATCTACCTGTCTACGAGTTGTATAAAAGTTACCCCACTTTGAAAATTTGTCCTGGCGCTTGGATGCTAGTGGAGCCAGAACCTTTTCTCAATAAAGGCCGTATATAGAAAATTAAAAATAATATTTTATTGAATAAAGACATAACTATACATTTAAGCCGAGCATAATTATAATTGTTTTTATAAAATACAATAACAATAATATAGTTAAATTATTTTACATGACACAACAATATATTTCAATTATCGAGCTTTTCTTATAGGAGGCATAATCTCATGCTCCGAGAATGATCAAAAAATGAAAAACGCAGAAGAGAGAATTGTGAAGATGAAGCTTCAAATTCCAATTTGTTGAATTTGGCCCAAGAATAAGAAAAGTTGTTCAGTGTTTAAGGGAACATGTTGCGAAAAAATAGTCATTTTCAGCTATTGAAATATTCTACTTCTGCTCAATCCCAAAGATATGCTTTCCAAAACTTTCCTCCCAGATTGGAATAGGAGCTTTTTTCGTTCAACATTAAATTCCGATTCCTCATCAGGAATATCCTAATTTTTAATTCCTAGGTGCTGTGTTTTGGAAATATTTTAAGGGAGCTTCTATATTCATTTATCTACCTCTCTACAAGTTGTGTAAAAATTACCCCACTTTGAAAATTTGTCATCACCCTTGTATTTGGTGGAGCCAAAATTTTTTTATCAGTAAGGGCAATATATAGAAATTTAGAAATAATATTTTATTAAATAAAGATATAACTGTATATTTAAGTGGGGCAAAATTATAATTGTTCTTGTAAAATACAATAACAATAATATATTTAAATTATTTTACACAACACAACAAGTATATTTCAATTTCATAGAGGCACAACAACGTTTTTTTATTTTTTTGTGAGGGAACGGTTGTAATTTTCTTTCAAAAGAGAGGCATAACTAAATTTTTAAACTACAAAATAAGGATGAAAATCTAAACGCCAAAAATTGGGTATATGACGGGATCCAAAAGACATGTCAAAAGATAAAACCTTGCTGAGTTGTAGTATAGTCGTTATTGAGTAAAGCGGTGAGCAAAGGTCGTCTCCACAAGAGAATTGGGTATAATTATTTAGTTAACAATTTAAAAATCCAAATTTAAACTAAATACAAAAATGGAGATTTTGGTTTTTTAACTAAATTAATAATTTAAAACAAAAAAACATAAATAAAATATTATAAAGCAATTATAATTAAAACTGCTTATAGAATCTTTCACCACCACTAAGCATTAATTACACAGTTAATTATCAAATTATTCTTAAATTTTTCATTGAAACTACCAACCGTAGATAGCAACGAGCTCTGCTATCATGATCTTTTCTTACTGTATAGTTTAGTAAAACAAGCTCTTACTGAATCTTTTTCCACTAAATAAACTAGAATAATCTCTTTAAATTTAATCTGATGGAAGCATTACGCTGAAAAAGATAGGTTGATCTAGGTAACAAACACGCAAAAGTTGGGTTCATTTAACCTATGTTGTATTCCACTTGCAATTATATGAAAACTTGGCTATAATTAATAACCACAATTTGCTACTAATAATTAAAATAACAAGATAATTACAGATCAAGCATTCTAACCTAACATTAGATAATTCTTAAGTCATATCTAGTGATACATCTAAATATAACAAAAAAATATCATAAACATGAAATTATAGTGAAACATAATCAAATTTAAGGTTTGAAATTCACCCATAACCATAATACAAACTAAAATAACATAATTACAAAGGAAAATAAAGAAAGAGTGAGAGAAAAGAATGAATTTGGTATTGGAAAACCACCGCCTTCACTAGAGCTCTCTCCCATGGTCTCCTTCTCCTTTTCCTCCTTATTCTCCGCAAAAAAGTTGCAAAAATCTACCTAAAAACATTCCCCATCTGATTTATAATGGGGTTTATATAGAAATGGGGTTTTGGAATTGTAAAAATAGATTTTTGGGTCCAAAATATCCCAAAACTGCAGGGGAGGTGCAGCCCGCGCAAGTTTTGGCGCGGGCGCACAGGGGGGGCTGCCAGCAGCCATAGGCAACCCCACAGGGTGCATCACTAGGCTATGCTAACAGGCAGCAACCTTTGTGTAGGGCGTGCTGCAAGCGCATTGGGTACTGGGCACATTCTAGAGTGTTGGGTTCTTGGGCTTTCAGGCCGTTTTCGTCATTTCTCACCCGTTTTAACTCTGGTTTGCGATTTGCGACTTTCATTGGACTCTAAATTAAATGTTTGATATTTTATTCTTCATTTTTCATCTTCTTTTTATTTTTTAATATTAAAAATACTTAACAACAGAAAACAAAAATAAAACATAAGAATAACTCAAAAACTTAGACAACACATGCAAAAAAAAAAAAGAAAAAAAAAAGAAAGATGCAAAATATGATGAATCATGCACTTATCAGCACGTGTCCCCAATTTTCACAACTTGGCTCTTCAAATAGATTCTCAGAATCTGAAGACACGTTTTTTTGTCATAATTAATGAGAAAAAAGAAAAAGGGAATTTTTTTTTTTAACTATTAAGGTTTTTATTTTTATAAATTAGTAAACACTAGATTTCAATTCCGCCTCCCAATAAATAGGTAAATAAACATGCCCCTTTTTGTGTAGCTTTTTCACCCTTTTTTTTCTCATCACATTACAATATCGTTTTTCAAACCAAACGTGTGTATTCAACTTTTTTATCCTTTATTTAATGTAATCTTTGGGGTAGGTGAAATAGGCACTTGGAAGGATATAAAAAAAAAGTTGGAAAAATTTTATTTCAATCCCAAGTGAATTATTCAGAGAGGACAAAATATTTTGAAAATTATGACTCATAAGCTTCTGTAGTTGCCCACATAAGAGCATTTATTCTGAGTTTTGCCTCTTTTCCTCAAAATAAAAATCCTTATCTTCTCAATATAGAAGAAGAATATTCGAACCTAAATACCTTGTTTTTGATATACGAGAAAAATTTTTATTTTATTTTTTCATCTATTTTATATAGGCCCTCACATTTTTATTAACCAACAGATTAACATTTGCCACGTAATGCATAAGCTCGGCGATAATTCATTGAATTATTTTTTTAAGTTCGAGAAAATGCACTGGAAAATTTGCCTGTTATTTAGTTGTTTCAGTGCATGCATTTGTCGCGAATACATGGAAAAGAATCTGATCCTGACAGTGTAGCTGTACTATGCAAAGGCCATCTGTTAAGATCAATGGTTTTATTCCAAGAATCTCCACCATAGAAAAGTGCTCTACAAAAAAAAAAAAAAAAATCATTGAAGGAAAACACCAAAAAAAAAACATTTTTTATAGTAGAGAGACAATTTTGTTTTACACATGAAACATAAATATTTTAATCATTAAATTTATTTTTCAAGAATTTAATATGTATATTGTAAATTTTTAATATAGGCAAAAACAAATCAAACCATTAAAATTATATCCGGCGCTTAACAACAACATGCTGTAAAGGCAAGCAAAGCTACCTTATCCTCTATCAGGGTGGGGGGGGGGGGGGGGGGGGGGGGGGGGGGGGGGGGGGGGGG